>BQNB010002480.1:0-124461 GCA_026074375.1 Tanacetum coccineum
AACTATACTACGAGCCTATCTTACGATATTATGGAAGTGACTGACACTTTTTGTATTTCTAACATTATAGTTTCGAGCAGTTGTGCAGAATAATCTAATTGTTTGAGTTAAGAGAGCTCATTTTCCAAGACATAAACTCTTTGGTCGAATCCGAATAGGGATAAAAAATCTAGAAGTACAGGAATTAAGGTTGTAGTTGTTTTGGTTTTTGGTGCAGGAGTTGGTGTTGATTGTTGTGGAAGAGGAGTGATTGGTAGAATTGTCGGAGGAATGGTTGGTACAGATGCAGTTGAAGTTTTTGGGATTACTGTTACAGGTATTATGAGATGAGATGGAGTCTTAGTACTTGGTTCTTCATGACGAACCTTGACATTCATCATGGAAAAGAATTCATTGTCAACTGGTGGAGTGTTATCTAAGTTAAGAAATTGATTGGCAAAGTCGGATGACACGAAAGAGCTTTGCATTGGACCTTCAGTCTTCTGTGTGACATGAGTAGCAGTAAGCGTCACATGTGATTATCTTTGACTTGCTCATATGACTTTTCTTGAGAAACATCATCACGACTAGCATCAGTCATCTTTGCATCTCCGCATCTCCTTTCCTTTCTTCTTCATGCTCTACATCTTTCAACCTCACATTCGCATCCTTATACAATTCCTCATACTCTTCATCATCATTAGAGAGTTCATAGTTTTTAGGAGTACGAACATACTCTTACTCATATTCTTCTTCATTATCATCATTCTGATTAGATTAGGATTCTCATCTTCATCATAATTAGTCTTTTCACTATCACTTGCTTCATTGTCACCATCAACATCACTATCAACATCATCATCATCATTATTACTAACATCATCATTGCTATCATCATCTTCACTATCTCCCCAAGATTCATTTTCACTCTCAGACTGGTGTTTGGGTACATCGAGAACCCCTGGTATAATACTAGTTCCTTCATTTGTATAAGTTATCTTGTCTTGAGACTCATCAGGAACTTTTGGTTGGGAACCAACTCCATCACCTGAGCCACTTGCATAAAGCTTGTGAGTTTCCTGCTTGGTTTTCTTGAGAGCTTGCTTAAGCTGAGTAGCTTTAAGTAATGCTACATCAGAAAGTAGATCCATGCCTTTGCCTCTATCAACGTTAGCTGGTGCCTTCTTCTTCGACACTGACACACCAGGAGTGTCTCTAATGACAACACCTGCTGTTGGCACAGTAGTAGACTTCTTGGCAGATTTCTTAGCTCGCTTAGGCTTCTTTACAGGTTCTTCTTCTAAGATATGAGACAATTTCTTTGAGGGTGAAGAAATTTTCTTAAACTTCCTTGCTTTCTTAGGAGTAGCTTGTCCAGTAGCAAAGGCAAGATAAGTCTTATAGGCTTTAGAATCTTTAATTTACTGATTGATCATTTCTTCAAGAATTAGTGCTCCATACTACTGATAATCTTGTGTTTTGGAGACAAACTTCAATGTACCCAGTAAGGTGTCATCATGAACTATGTGAAGATTTATCTGGTTCCTCACAGAGATGGTTTTGTCTTTAGAGATGAAATGATTGATGATAACTTTAGTGAATCTTGGGTAGGGCATGTTCTCCTTAGGTGGTGAACTTATTTCTCTACTATTTTCTTGAAACATAACATCTTCCCATAGTAAAGCAACATAGTTAACATTCTTTTGGTTGAACATTCCCCACAAGATTTAAGCTCTTGAAGGCCTAAGCCTATCAAGACCTATGGATTTCCTAGAGATGCACCTATCGATGATAGCAACAAATGTTCTCCAGGGCTGGTGTATTTGATATGTGTGGATTACAGATAGCATATCACACTTGCCAGAGTAACCGAGCTCTTAGATGAATGGAACCATTTATTCTTCAAAAGGAGGTTCAACAAAATCTTAGTTGGGAAGTCTGGGACAAATCTAGAGAATCTCACAAAATACTTCAGTATCAATTCAGAACTTTTTCTTATCCAACTTGAACCAGTATGCATATGTATCTTTGATCTTCTTGATGGTGTTCTAGAATTGATGCATATATACTTCAGGAACTTCAGTAGTGATCAGGAATGCGAGATAGCAAGGAGAGATTTTAAGAGCATCCAATGTGACTTGATATGTTTCTTCTCTTTGTGGCTTGCTAAACTCTATTCTTGCGTTGCATTTTTCAATCTTTAGTCGTTTCTCGGGAGCAACCAAAGCATTGTCAAGAGCAACTTGTTGAGCAGAAACTGGATTCATATTTCTGCTAAGAATATTCCATTATAGTTCATATACAAACAAATTTATATATCACTGATTGACTGATTTGATTCATAGGGATGGACTTAGAGAATTAATTTATATACATTAAGTGGATAGATTTAACACATTTTATCATGCATTTGGTTAAATTACAAGACGAAGAACATAAATTAGAAAGTCAACTTAAAGGTCAACAAACTAACTATTGGTTAAACACAGTCAATTTAGCAACTTACATATGATATATAGACGGATTATCCTAAAATGAGTTATCTAGTGAAAACATTCAGGAAAAAATCATTTTTAATAATTCTATGTATAAATTTCACCCAAAAAAGACATGTATAAATCGCCCTATCTAAGAAAAATTGTATAAATTGCCCCATGTGAAAATAATTTATAAATCATCGCCTATAGGAAATAAGTATAAATCGCCGCCTATAGAGAATGTATAAATCACCGCTAATAGGGAAACACATAAATCGCCGCCTATAGGGAAACGAATTAATCGTCGCCTATAGGTAAACGTATAAATCACCCCCTATGCAAAAGTGTATAAATCGCCCCCTATATCCACAATGTATAAATCACCCTGTGTAATTTTGAATTAACACAACCTTCAAATTTCAGGCAATTAGAATACACACAATCATGAACCAAGCATACATAAACATCATATATCAGTTATAACATGAATCAACCACAAAATTTTTCACTTAGAGTACAAAACAAGTAACCTATCACACATTTTACCCAAGCTCATAAAATATTCATTCAAGACATGGATATTCTTACTCTAAATATTCAAGAAGGAATATTAACACATCCTAACCATAAACCCATAAACTTTTTCAAGTCTTTCCCTAAAACCTATTTTTTTGAACACAAGAATCAAGCATAAAGCAATCATATGTTATCCTCATGTAAAACTGTAATACACGTGAGTTCTACACCCCTTACCAATCTCAATCAATTTAGGATTTGGTCCCCTTTTGATTTTCATGAACCCTAAACCAATTTCTAGGGATTTTGAGCTAAAAATCATAATGCAACCACATTCCTTTTACATATTAGGTGTTTAGATGGAAATGAACACTTTTGTAATTTACCTTAACGCTTGAATTCACGTTTTGAAGATGATCTTGTAGGTGACGAATTTGAAGAGAAGGATGGAAAAAACTTTGAGTATGTTTGTGTTTGTGTGTGAAAGTGATAGGGTAGGGGGTATTTGTGTTTAAATCTTTTTAAGCTTGGCACAAATGCCCCCTCAAGTGTATACCCTTTTGCATTTTACTTAAGAACATTTCTTAGGGTTTAAACTAGTTTCACTTTTAACACTTTTAGTCCCTAAAGTATTATAAACTAGACTAAGCCTAAAGATTTGCTATCAAATCTCTAAAGGTATAAACACATGACATATAATGCTCAAATAAGTTAAATTAATTAACTCCCCTTTAAATATTATCCTGTTATTGTTTAAAAACATTTTTTCTTTTATTCCTTGATGACTTTTAAAGAAGATATTTGACATTATCTCCCCCTCAAACAGTGACCCATTTTTTATTTAAATAGTTGTAGTCGTTGTTTGAGTGGTCAAATGCCTTGAAAAATAATTTTTGATGAATTACTGAGATGATTATTTTATTTCTGAAAAATTAACACCATACAATAAGATTTCTCTTATTTTGACAAATAAATGCACTGACACGTACATGAATTTGTATAAAGGAAGCACATGTTGTGTTGCAAAGTAAACACAAGCCTTTGAATGAATATGAAGTAATTCATTCCCGAGAAAAATTAATTTCCCGTTGAGAGGACAAGTTTTCTTTTCTAAATACTTGCCTTTAAATTGAAGACCGAGTTGCTATCAGAAATAATAGCAAGCCATATGACATATTTTCTATTCAAACTTTATTTACAGCTTTGTGCCATTATTGAATGACATTTCTAAAGCTGTAAATATTATCGATGCTAGAAAACATGTCATGAAAAATCTATTTTTGTATTTTTCTAATTTTTTTAATTTTTTAATTTTCTTTTGTGGTTTTATATTTTTATATTTTCTTTTTGAAAAATTTATATAAAATGAAAAATCTTTTTGCGTTTTTATGTTTTCATATATACATATTATACAAAGGATATACCACGAGTTACCACCATTTCTCGTCCTCATCTTCTGTCAGATGTTTTAGCGTTTCTGGAGACATGCTTTTCATACCAAGCTTTTTGATCAAAAAGTTGAATCTTTCTCGTGGAAAGGGTTTGATGAAGATGTCAACCAGTTGATATTCAGTCCGAACAAGGTATAGTTCCACTATTCCATTCTTCACTTGCTCCTTTATAAAATGGTAGTGTATATCGATGTGCTTGGCTCTTGAGTGTTAAACATTGTTGCATCTTAGAGCAATCACACTTTTGTTGTCGCAGTACAGAGGAATCTTATTGAATGTAAACCCATAGTCTGTTAGCTATGATCGCATCTAAAGGATTTGAGTACAACACCCAAATAAGGAAATATATTCAGCCTCTGTACTCGATATCACAGTACTCTTTTGCTTCTTGGAAGACCAGCTAATAAGTTTATCACCTAAGAATTGAGCGCTTCCTGATGTACTACGTCTAGTGTCCTGACACCCCGCGTGATATGCGTTTGAATATGCTGTTAGAGACATATCGGTATCCTTCGAGTACCAGATACCCATGTTAATGGTTCCCTTTAGGTATAGAAAGATCCGTTTAACCGCATGTAGGTTCTTTTCGGTAGTCTTTTCCTGATACTAAGCACATAAGCAGACTGCATAGATAAGGTCGGGTCTACTATATGTCAGATACATGAGGGATCCAATCATGTCACTGTAAAGTGTAGCCTCAACTGGTGTCCCTTGTAGATCTTCATCTAGTTTATTCCTTTCTACGATAGGGGTGTCTACAAAATTACTAGTTAGCAAACCATATTTTTTAATATTTTCAGAAGCATACTTTGATTTGTTTAGGAAGATGCCTCTAGGACTTTAAGAAATTTGTAATCCTAAAAAGAATGACATCTGCCCCATCATCGACATCTTGAACTTAGTGGTCATCAGATTAGCAAACTCATTACACATAGCAGTATTCGTTGATGCAAATATTATATCGTCAACATAAATTTTTGCCAGTAATAAGTCGTTTCCTGCTTTTTTATGAATAATGTTAGATCAACTGCACGTTTTGAGAAATGTTGTGATATTAGCAAACTTGACAGCATGTCCTACCATGCACGTGGTGCTTGTTTGAGACCGTAAAGGGCCTTTTTTAGCTTGTACACATGCGATGGGTTGTCCTGATCAACAAATCCTTCTGGTTGAGAAATGTAGACCTCTTCTTTGAGCTCTCCATTTAAGAAAGCCATTTTGACATCATTTTGGAAGATCGTCATCTTCTTGTTGGAGGCATTTGCTACGAAGATACGGATGGCCTCTATTCTTTCAACCAGTGCAAATGATTCCTCAAAGTCGATTCCCTCCTCTTGCCTGAATCCTTGAGCAACTAATCTAGCCTTGTTCTTGAGTACCCAGCCAAATTTGTTTGTCCTAACCTTGTAAATCCACTTTGGTTTGATTAACATGACTTTATCTAGACACATCACCAATTCCCAAACTTGTCATCTTTCAAATTCATGAATTTCTTCTTGCATTACATCGATCCATAATGGTTCGGTCATTGCTTGTTTGAAGTTCTTTGGTTCTACAAAAGTTAGGAAGGCATCAAAGTAACACTACATGGCATTAGTTTCTAGTTGCTTTCTAGTGGATATTGGTCGAGACGGGTTACCAATCGCGTTTGCCAATGGATGATCCTTAGTCCATCTACCAATCAGTTCAAGTGGAGAGTGAGAGGACTGCACATTTGACAACAATTCTTGTAAAGTAGAAACATCATGAAGAGGTTCATGACATGGATCGTCAAAAGGTGCATTTGGTATAGGTTCTTCAACACCTTGCGAGATAATTGAGGATTGTTGTTGTTAGGTAGTTAATGAAGTACTTGATGAAGGCACATCTTGATCAATGGTCATTGATGAGGGTGAACCGGCTATTTCAACAGCTCTTGGTACAACAACGACTGGAATTGAAGAGACAACACTTGTTTGAGGGTTGAAGTATTCATCGAATATGGGTTGAAACAAACGATCCCAATCATTTCTTGTTGGTGGATTAAAAGTTTGTTGAGGAACAGGGTTTGGAACGAGTCCTGAACTGGATGTTGCAGGAATCATTATGAAAGTGACTGATACTTTTCGTATTCCTAACATTCAAGTATTATGAAACTTGGCCAATGTGATAATAGTTACATCATATAACATGAATTTATTAGAGTCATAGGATGCCTCGAGGAAATTTCTAGAATAGTAAGCGTAGATGAGATATAATCTTATTGTATTTTTACGACATCCTCAACGTGTCATAGTCATCCTATTCGACACCATGCTTTGAGCCGATGAATCAGAGCACATAATTATTTACCCCAGGAATAACCCCCTAAAATACATTCTTGAATAAAACTCTTTTGTTATGAATTACGGTGAAAAACCAACTTTGTTAAAAGTTACTACGGGGTACAAATTTTTTTCCAAATGCATCATTTTGCTTAACTATCATTATGAAAAAAATAATTTAAAACTATGTATAGTAGGATTTTTGTTGATATTTCTCTATATAATTTTTTATGACACTTCTTGATGCGGGTCTTGAAAACTAGCAAAGAGTTTTAAAATCCCCTAGGCAGAGTACCAAATCGTTGCAGTGTAGCATAGCAAGGACTCGAGTGTTGTTATTGTTCTCTAGGGGAATAGCGTGTGAAGGCTCGAACTAAACCTAACTAAGATCTAATGGGTTGAAAGAAGATTATTTTTATATTTTTATATTTTATAGAAAGTAAGTAAAATTCTGGTTTTGAAAGGTAGGTTTTGGTTTTAAACTAATTAAACTAAAATTAAATCTAAACTACTTTGGTGGAAACTCGTATGATAAACAAATGTATTTACTTAATCATGCACTAATCCTCAGGTTACTTTTCCTAATCCTATTGCTTTGTCACACTTGTGATGATTTGTGTAAGTATTTCCTAGCTCATGAACAAATTGCACAAATATGCCGTCTATGTAATATTTCGTTAAGGCAACGCACAGGTAAGGTAGTATAAAGACCATTACAAGGCCCCTAAAAGTACATTACATGCATTAAAATGCTTAAGAGGGATCAACCATATTAGGGGTTAGGTAGTATGAAGACTGTTACCGATGGTACCCTTTCTGCACACTCGCGTTTTCCTAGACGTCTATGTTAATGTAATATTTTATAGACAATTTTCTAGAACCTAACGCACACATCCATCACAAGAAGCAATATTAAAGGATCTACAACCTAAGTTTCATGCAATCATAAGTAAATACTGATGGATCTAGCCTAGCATGTTGAAGAGAAGCAAAGAACATAAATTAATCCGACAACACATAGACATATCAAAAGATTAAAGGATAAATGACTTCACTTGATTAAAACACGAGTTAAAGGGTGATACAAGAGGGATTTTAGGCCCTAAAATTGACCCTAAAAGCTGCTACACCCGAATCCTAATAATAATAATCGTTTCTCCAAATTTATACACAAGTTCCACCCTAAAACCCTAAAATCGAGTTTGTATATATAGGAAATAGGCAGCGACGTCGTCACAAGATTTCTGACGCCGTCGCTTCACCGAATCTTTTAAGGGTTTCTTTGAGGCGGTTACATTCTTGACGCCGTCTCTTGTATGTTATGATGGCGTTGCTAGAAATTACGATGCCATCTCCAGGCACTATATGCCTATTCTTGAAACCACTTCGTGTAAAGTTGCAATCTTGTCCGGTTTCTCCCCAAGTTGAGTCCAGGTCACGTGTATATCCTCCAAGAGCTTCCAAAATGCTAAAACCACAAAAAGAAACAATTAATCACGTATTTTGGGCATATTTACATGATTTAAGGGGTTAAATGACCCCGAAAAAGTATATAAAATGACACCTCATCAAATACCCCTACATTTGGGATTTTCTTGTCCTTAAGCAAATAGGATTTTCTACCTAGACAATAGCAATATCGGGGGCATTTAACTTACATTTTAAAGATAATTTACAGCACAACCAATTAGAACTCGTAATTAAAAGCACGAAAAATATATACCAGCACCTCACAATAAGTGTGTTAGGAATACGAAAGTATCGGTCAGTTCCATATATATTTTAATATTGGGCTCGTAGTATAATTGTTAGAACTAAAGTAAGCTAGTAAGGCCTAAGGCCCATGGTAAGCCCTCTAACCTTACCCTGGCCGGCCAATAGACAAGTATTTATACCCCTCTCCACACCTTAGAGAGGGTTGGTTGTTCAATTTTCTATAATCTAATTTTGTTCATTTTGCTTTCTCTCTCTAGAAATGCTCATCCTATCTTTCTCTCTCTAGTTCTTCATTCTTTTGTGCCTAAGATTATATAATCTATATTCTACAATTATTATCAGAGCCATGGGGTGATATAGCTTGGTGTTGTGTGCGTTTATTACTTGTTTTGGTGCGTGTGTTTTGGTTCGAACATTGTCAAAAGATTTCATCTTTTGTGTGTTCAAGAACCATAAAGATTATTACTTTCTTGTTTTTCTATCTTGGTATAAGATTAGTGTAAAAGCATAACTTTAGAAACATCAAAAATCTTCATTTTTTTAGTATTTTGGTTAAAACTTGTTTTTGAGTTAAAATCTTGATCCGGAAATTTTTTGTGTTTAAATCCATAAAGTTTGTATTTTTAAGGTTCTCATAGTGTTAGAATAGCAAGAAGTACAAGTGATTTCAAATAAAAACGTCAAAAAATATGTTTTTAAGTGATTTGAAGTGTTTAAAGACGGCTTTTTATACACACTGTTTGAATCCAGCGATTTATACGTCTTGAATCCAACGATTTATACGTTCTTTTAATCCAGTGATTTATACGTACTTGAATTCAGCGACTTATACGTTGTGTAATCGGCGATTTATACGTAAGGAATTTCAGTGATTTATACATTTATGGATTCAACGATTTATAAAGTTTTGAATTCAGCGATTTATACCTGGTTCAAATCTGGTGATTTATACGTGTGAACTTTCAGCGATTTATACGTATTTTAAAATCCAGCGATTTATACCTTACCTAATCCAGCGATTTATACCTGTCTTCAATCTAGTGATTTATACCAGCGATTTATACGGTTTTTCTGTGATTTGTAAAATCGAGTATTCAATTATTTTCTCGGTTTTATCAAGAATTGTAAAATCTCGTATAATCCTAAGACTCATTCACTTAAACCGAACTTCAATTTATCACAACAACCTCTAATCACTGAACGATCAAAAGGTTATCTTTTCTCATCTAATTGAAATGGATTCTATTATTCCACTTGGACAAAAGAATACTCTTGCTGAGTATATGATACTCTTCGGTGCTGACAATCGTCCACTAATGTTGGACAAGGACTTGTATGATTCGTGGAAAAGTCGAATGGAACTTTTCATGCAAAATAGAGAACATGGGAGAATGATACTTGAATTAGTTGAAAATGGTCTACTCATTTGGCCTACTATGGAAGAAAATGGAGTGATTAGAACTAAGAACTATGCTAAATTATCTGTTGCTGAGAAGATTCAAGCTGATTGTGATATGAAAGCTACCAATATCATTCTTCAAGGTCTCCCTGCTGATATCTATTCACTTGTAAATCATAATAGAGTTGCTAAAGATTTATGGGAAAGAGTTCAATTACTGATGCAAGGCACTTCTTTAACTAAGCAGGAGAGAGAATGTAAGTGTCACACCTCGCTAAGGCAGAAACGCGAGGCGCAAGGGGGAAACACTTCACAAGTATTATTTGAGATTCACTCAGCTGATTAATGATATGAACATCTACAACATGAGAATTGAGCAATTTTAAGTTAATACAAAGTTCTTGAACAGTCTTCCACCGGAATGAAGTAAATTTATGACTGATGTCAAGCTCGTGAAGGATTTGCATACAACAAACTTTGATCAGCTTCATGCCTATCTTGAACAACACGAACTCCATGCAAATGAAGTCCGTCTTTTGCGTGAACGCAATCAAGATCCACTTGCTTTTGTAACAAATCAGTAGATAACACCACCACACTTTAACACCTATCAATCTTCATACTACAATCCTCAACTTCAATAACAGTTTTCACCATCTCAATATGGTTTAATTCATCCCAATCAACATTACTCATCAACTTATCCATCACAACCTCAATTCAATCATTCATCAGTTCAACTAGCATTTCCATATCAGTCTTAAATGAATCATCAAACCTCATATGTTCCACAAATTGCTTATCAATCACCTTAAGTTACTACACAACCAATGACTTAGTCACCTCGTATGGACTCAGGTTTTGTTGTTCCTGTATTCTTTCCAGGAGATGATCTAATTGCTTGTCTTAACAAGGCAATGGATTTTCTTACAACTGTAGCTTCCTTAAGGTTCCCCTCAACCAATAATCAACTCAGAACTTCCTTAAATCTAATAAACCAAGCCACTATTCAAGATGGCAGAGTTACACTGTAACAAGTATATAGGAGACAAGGTCAAAGTTATTCTGGTACTGGGTATAAGAGTTATCCTACTAGCTCTGGGGGAAACAATGCAAGCGGACATGCAAGGGTTGTTAAATGCTACAACTATCAAGGTGAAGGGCATATGGCTAGACAATGCACTCAGCCGAAGCGATCAAGGAATGCAACATGATATAAGGAGAAAGAAATGTTAGCTGAAGCTCAGGAAGCTGGACAAATCTTAGATGAAGAGAAACTCGCATTTCTTGTAAATCCAGGGGTTCCAGATGGTCAAGCTGTTCAGACAATTATTCCAAACAATGCTGCTTTTCAGACTGAGGATCTTAATACGTATGATTCTGACTGTGATGATATCTTGAATGCTCAAGCATTTCTCATGGCCAACATTTCCAACTATGGTTCTGACGTCATCTCAGAGGTACCTCATTCTGAAACCTATCTTAATGATATGGAAAATCAAAGTGTGCATGTCATGTAGGATTTTAAACAAACACCAGCTGTGGATTTTTCAGATAATGAGATACATAGTAATAGCAATATTATTCCGTACTCTTAATAATTAGAAGAAACACAACATGAAAATGTTTAAGATACTCATTTGCAAGCACAACAAGATTCAATGATTTTATATGTGATAGAACAAATGTCGGAACAAATGATTAATCATGTAAATAATTGGGAAAAGGCTAATAAGGAACATAATCATAAATCAGTAACCGATGAGCTAGAAAGAGATATAAAGAACGAGTAAAAGCTTTTAAACAACGTCTTAGTATTGATTTAAGCAGTCGTGAAAAAATGATAGATTCTCAGATGGATGATATGATTAGGGAGAAGCTTGCACTAAAAGAACAAATTGACTCACTTAAGCAAAATCTTTCTAAACAAATCAAAGAAAAGGAATGTTTATTGCAAACATTCACAGTTTTCAAAAGTGAATCCAAAGAAAAGGAAGATAAATATATGGAAAACGAAATTGATTTGGAAAAGAAGATAAAGGAACTTGATAATATTCTTTTTAAAGTGGGTCAATCTGCTCAAACAGTGCACATGTTAACTAAGCCACATGCCTTTTATGATAACATACACAAACAAGCTCTAGGTTATCAAAATCCGTTTTATCTTAGGAAAGCTCAGCGGATTAAGCCAACCTTGTATGATGGTATTGTTATGTCTGATAAACATGTTGCTATGCCTGTGATTGATGATGAGGAAACATTGATTTTGGAAGAAAAGAGTCGATCAAAAATGTCTGAAAAAGCAAAGGATCCAGAGATTATTGATAAAAACATTTCTCATAAACCTATTGATTATGAAAAATTAAATAGACTTTCTGAAGATTTTGGGAAACGTTTTACTCCACAACAAGAAATGGATGCTGAACAAGCGTTCTGGTTGCGTATATCCAATCCTACCAGTAAACCTTCTGATGCATCCCCTGTCAAAATAGAAGCACCTAAGGAACTTCCTAAGGTTAGCTTGGTGAATGAAAGCCTTAAAAAGCTTAAATTTCACCTTGCCAGATTTGACAATGTGGTGAAGATAAGGACTACACTTGATGCTCGTACCGAAGGTGAATGGGGTTTTGAACATACAAAAGCTGTTTTTAACCATAAAATTATTTCATTTCTAAAATCTTTAAAAGACATCTTCAATGTGTTTGATAGAGATCTCCTAAATGAAATAATGGAAGTACAGATAGTTTTTAACCAAATGGACGCTGTTGTTTAATAGTTTTCAGTCAACAAATAATGTTTAAAAATTGCTAAAAAAGAATTACTTTTGGAAAATGATCGACTCTTGCAACAAATCATGTCTCAAGAAGTTCTTTTAACTATGATGAATTCTATGTCTTTGTTTGGTGAATCTGCGAGTATGGATGGAAAGAGAAAAGAAACTTATACTCTTGAGGCCGAGCTTTTGAAATCACAAAATACATTTAATGATCTTTTGAAATGTCACTCACAACTTGAAAAACATTATATTTCTCTTGAATGCTCAATACAACTCAATCAAGAAATTTTTCAAAAACGTGAATATTGTGATAATCAAAATGCTCTTGAAATTCCAGAATTTTTTGCATATAATGATTTGAAAGCTCAGCTTGAAGACAAAGAAGGTACCATTTGTAAGTTAAAGGATATTATTAAATCAATGAGAGAAAATTCCAAGAAAGAAAATGTCAAGTATGATTATTATAAAATAGAGACCAAAAATGTGGAACTGGAGAAGAGTGTGGCAAAATTGCTTTCGGAAAACGAGCGTCTTTGTAATGAAATTAATCATGTTAAACAGGTTTTTAAAGAATAGTTTGACTCAATTAAAAAGACACGTGTTCATTCTAAAGAACAGTGTGACTCTTTAATTGATAAACTGAACTTAAAATTTGCAGAGAATAAGGATTTAAAAGCTCAAATTCAAGATAAGGTTTTTGTGATCATATCTTTGAAAAACGATTTACGAAAGTTAAAAGGAAAAGAAATTGTTGATATTGCTAAACAAATACCATCTGCCACCACTATTGTTCTAGGCATGTTCAAGCTAGATTTAGAACCTTTTGCACCTAGGTTATTGTAAAACAGGGATGTTCACATAAAATATCTTAACTATGCTCAGGAACAAGCTAATATTCTTCAGAGAATAGTCGAACAAGCTAAAGAAAAAAAACCTTTAGATGACGAGATAGACTTTGCCTGTAAGAATGCCCAACTAATTCAGGAGTTACTTGTATATGTTCGAGATACATGTCCTAATGCGATTAATCTTAGTACTAAAAAGGTTGCTATCACACCCAAAAAAAAGGTCAAGAAAGTTAGGTTTGCTGAACCTCTCACATCCTCAAGCAACAGTAAACAGGTTGAGTCATCAAAAACATCAGATTCTAACACACCTGTATTGTCTTCTATAAGATTAAAGTGTTCTACTAGTAAAAGCGGATCAAAGCCTACTGGCAATAAAAGGAATGATAGGATCTCGCAAACACCAAGTAGGAACATGAAGAATAAAGTAGAAGCCTAACCTAGGAAAGTTAATAAAAATAATCGTGTTGTTGAACCTATTTGTGATTATAATGTTAAGCATTCACAGTTAGATGCGAATTCTGATCTTAATTGTGCTACTTGTAAAAAATCTTTGCTTGATGATGTTCATGATAAGTGTCTTCTTGATTTTGTGAAAAATGTGACAAGCCATGCTAAATCTGCTAAGAAACATAAAAAACAAACTATTTGGAAACCTATGGGTCATGTATTCACTGAAGTAGGATTTAAGTGGAAACTAACAGGCAGAACTTTCACTATAGTTGGTAATTTGTGCCCTTCAACTAGGATCACTTTAGCTAACGTAGTGCCTCCTAAGACAACCAATTCCCACTCAGTTGAATCAAAAAAACCAGAGCTTAAAGTCTATAGCAGGAAACTCATAAATGTTAATAATGTAGGTTCGAGTAAAAAGGCTAAGATTGTAGAATCTAAGAATGCTAACCACTCAAAACCCAATCATACCCGGGGATCCAATGCTACGGATATCCCATTATCTTCTTCTCTTTTCATGACCGGTTGTCTAGATTGTTCTCTAGTATCTGGACTCTAGATGTTCAAAACACATGACAAGGAATCGCTCTCAGCTCATGAACTTTATTAGTAAATTTCTGGGTACAGTTAGATTCAGGAATGACCATATTGCAAGAATTATGGGGTATAGTGATTATTAGCTGGGAAACGTTACTATCTCAAGGGTATACTACGTCGAGGGGCTTGGACATAACTTGTTTTCTGTTGGTTAATTTTGTGACGGGGATCTTGAAGTTGCATTTCGGAAAAACACATACTTTATTCGTAATTTAAAAGGTGTTGATCTCCTTTTTGGATCCCGTGACACAAATTTGTACACAATTTCTCTAGATGACATGCTTAAAACATCTCCGATCTGTCTTCTATCTAAAGCATCAAAGATTAAGAGCTGGTTATGGCACCGTCGGCTATCAAATCTCAACTTCGGTACTATTAACAAGCTAGCTAAAGACGGTCTTGCATGAGGCATTCCAAGACTTAAATTTCAGAAAGATCATTTATGTTCTGCATGTGAGTTAGGAAAAAGCAAGAAATCATCCCATCAACCTAAAGCTGAAGACACTAACCAAGAGAAGCTATATCTTTTGCATATGGATTTGTGTAGCCTGATGCGTGTGGCGAGTATTAATGGGAAAAGGTATATCTTAGTGATTGTCGATGATTACTCAAGATTTACTTGGGTCAGATTTTTGAAGACAAAAGATGAAGCTCCAGAGGCCATCATCAAATGCATCAAAAATATTCAAGTTCGTTTGAATGCCACCGTCCGTAATGTTCAAACAGATAATGGAACCGAATTTGTCAATCAGACACTTCGTGAATTTTATGAAAATGTTGGCATCTCACATCAAACATCTGTTGCCCGCACTCCTCAGCAGAACGACGTTGTCGAAAGGCGAAACCGAACTCTCATAGAAGCTGCTCGTACAATGTTAATATTTTCTATAGCTCCATTATTTCTATGGGCCAAAGCAATCAACACAACCTGTTACACCCAAAACCATTCAATAATCTACCGCCGATACAACAAAACTCCATATGAGCTTATGCAGGATAAGAAACCGGATTTATCATTCTTTCATGTCTTTGGTGCACTCTGCTATCCTACCAATGACTCTGACGACCTGGGTAAATTAGATGAAAGAGTTGAAATTGATATTTTCGTTGGTTACGCGCCCGCAAAGAAAGCGTTCAGAATCTACAACAAAAGAACCCATAAAATTATTGAAACAATTCATGTGACATTTGATGAGCTGACAATAATAGCTTCTAAACAATTCAGTTTAGGACCTGGGCTTCAATGTATGACTCCTGCAACATCTAGTTCAGGACTCGTTTCAAACACTATTCTTCAACATCCTTGTATTCCACCACCTAGAGATGATTGGGATCGCTTGTTTTAACCAATGTTCGATGAATACTTTACTCCTCCACTAATTGTTGTTCCTCCAGTTCAAGAAGTTACTGCTCCGCGAGCTGTGGATTTAGTCGATTCTACTGTGTCAACTTCCATAGACCAGGATGCTACATCATCAAGTACTCCATCAACACAAGAACAAGAATAATCTCCAAACATTTCTCAAGGTTTTGAAGAATCACCAAAAACATCAATCTTTCGTGATGATCCACTTAATGAATCTCCTCATGAAGAATCAAATTCTCAAGGATCATCATCAAATGTGAGACAAACACACACTCCATTTGAACATCTTGGTAAATGGACTAAGGATCATCCTATAGAAAACGTGATCGACGATCCTTCTTGATCTGCTTCTATGAGAAAGCAACTCCAAACTGACGCCATGTGGTGTTTATTTGATGCCTTCCTAACTTTTGTAGAACCAAAGAACTTCAAACAAGCAATCACCGAACCATCATGGATCGATGCAATGCAAGAAGAAATTCATGAATTTGAAACACTACAAGTTTAGGAATTGGTGCCTCCAAATCTGAAACTAACCTTTTTATATATATATAAATAAATATAAAATATTCTTATAAATATATATAATATAAGAGATAAGAATCAAAAATCTCTCAATGTAGTAAACCGGGAGTATGATTCCCGAGTCGTTATCCCCAACGAGGAATGCAATTGAAAGTCAAGAGTCGTTTTAATAATTGATGCTTGAATAGAACAAGATTATGATTGGATTTCTAAAGCTACGGGAAAATTAATGCAAACACTTAAAAACAATGAAGGGAAAACAAATTTTAACTAAAAATGTTAACGGGAATTCAATAAAATGCGACAAATAAGCAAGCATACTAAAATTAAACCCTAAATGATTTTTTAAACTTTTTCTAATCCTATTTGACTATTTGAAAAGAAAATGCTAAGGAAATTCTAAAACGAGAGTGATTAAAGCTTAAAAACGAAGAAAACGAGAACGGGGATCAAATCTCGTTCTTTAAAAAATGAAATTACAAAATATTAACCCTACGAAAGTAAATTTAAATCCTAAGCCTAAAATATGATAAAAGAAAATTTTATAAAAAAGAATTTTATTTTTCTGATTATTTTTCTATTTTTTAATGAATTTTTAAAGTTTTAATAAAGAAAAATGATTTAAAAATATAAAATTAATCCTAAAAATTCTAAGAAAATTACTAAAAGTGTAAAACAATATGCTTGATTTTATAAAAATGCTAACTAGAAAGAAGCTGAAACAAAAAGCTCTAAAAAGCTAGGAATAAGCTACGGCTTATTATAGAAAATAGAGAATAAAAATGTGTTTAAAAGAAATAGGTTGGGCTATCATAACAGATAGCCCTGGTCTGGTGCGATTGTTTGAGTGTGTGTGATATGGGACGAGTGTGTGTGGAAGGCTAGGTCATGGGTTTGAATCCATGGCCTATCTTTTTGCTATTTTTTTATATTTTTGAACAAAGCTATAAAGCAGATGTAAATAAGCAAAATTAATAAAAACAACTTTTTCTAAAAATCACTAAATAAGCTAGAAAATGGCTTAATACTTGACATAAAACAATAAACTACTTTTTTTTACTTTTTCAAAACTTTATAAGCTAGAAACTGAAATAAGCAAAAAGAGTAGGCTATAAGCTGAAAATCAAATTAAGCACTTATAAGCAATCTGGAAACCAAAGAGACTAATTAGCTACTTTTGATCTTATTTTTAACATGAAAATAGTACCTTATGGAAAAATGACTTGAACCACTAAAAATTTTAGCTTCCAAGGCTTTTAAAACAACTTTTTAAAAGAAGTTTGAAAATCAAATGATTAATGAAAAAAAAGCTAAATTAAATCTTCTTATTTACTTAGCATATACTGAGTGAATTTTCTTTTTGAAAAGACAAAATGCTACTTTGCAGCTTAAAAACAGATAACTAGATAACCATTTTAACCCAAAATAAGCTCAAACAAATTAAATCCAACCTACAATATACTTATAAACCTAATTTCAAACCCTAACAATTAAATTTACCCTCTGAAAATTAAGCTAAAAAAACATTTGGCTTGTTTAACTGCTGATGCATTTGACCATCAAATTTCAAATCAAACAAGTGCAGACTTAAGGTTTTGATTCAACTACTTAAAAACAACAAAACCTGGTGCTAATTAAGAGACTAATTTAGCTTAGAAACAACTTGAGCTAGAAATGCTATTGAACTTTATCTAATGCTAACAGATTGCACAAACATGATCACTATCAAATTTAACCTTTAATTACCTTAAAACTTAGATTTATAAACTAAATTATGGAGTTTAGGATTGAATTAAAAGACTAAAAAGGCTATGACAGTACTAACTCATGTTAATACTATCATAAGCCAAACACTCCTTTAAACTGTAAAACCTCATTCTCAGCTTATAAATCTTTGTTCCAAGCTATCAAATCTTAATACCAGATAGTGACAAAGTTAAAACAGACTCATTGAACAGATCTATGCTATAAAATAAGCAAAAGCTATAAGCTAACATTAACTGTTAATTTTTTAGATTTGTATCACTGTTTTATAAAAGTAAAGTGCAAACTAAGATCTAAGCCAAAAGATAAACATATTAAGCATAAAACATCTTTAATAAACAACAATAAGCTACTTTTAACAGAAATAAGCAAATAATAAGTAGTTTAAAGCTAACAGTAAACAGATAAGCTTGAAATTTAATGACAGCAAAGTAAATGAAAAAGGAAAAGGAAATGGTACCTACACCTCAGCTAAACAGACGTGGAATGCTCACAATAGAGCTTATATCAATAGCTTAAACTTATAACTTAAGCTTATTCCAATTACCTAGTCTAATCCTATCACTTGACCTTCAAGCACTATTACCTACTTGAAAACTCATAGCCATCCAATTCCATGGATTTTTCAAGTATTATAAGAGAGCTTTTATGTAGCTTAAGAACAATAAGAGCTTATGAAACAGTAGAGCTTATTTAGCAATTTTGTATGAAAGTAAAACTTATGAATAGAAAACTGAGTTACAATATTGAAAATGAAACGTTACATGAAATGAAAATAAAAATAAGCTAAATTGACATAAGCTAAAATTATTTAAAAACTACTAAAAAGCTAAAAACTAACTAACTTCCTGCTATGAGTGAGGAGAGCTCTATATTTATAGGCAGAGATGGATGCTTCTAGGTCTTGTGAACACGCTCCCCTTGGTTTGATCTTGCCCTTTCATTAACTTCTAATCATTGGATTCTCAATTTAAGCCGTTGGATAAGATTAAGGCACACGGATTGCCACGCTGGCAATCCAATAATTGGCTACTCTTGTGCTTCTTTTGGCTTGATTTCAATGCAAATTCCTTCAATTTGCGTGTTTCTTTAGGAGTCCACGTGTGATTCCCTTGTCAGAGCTTGACCAATAAAAGGCTTTGAGTGACTTCTTATTATGCCAGCTTGGAGCTTAGTATTAGAATCTCTTGTGGCCATGTTGGATTGAGTTAAATCCCTTTTAATTGAGGTTAATTTTGAGCTGGGTAAATTGGGGAAGAAACGTGAATAGTAACATGATTTGGCGCCCTTTTTACCTTGACTCGTTTGGTTTGACTGAGTATATTTGACCCAGGGTAAAGGGAGGAGTTTGACCTGGGCTCGGGATTATATTAAAAATAATTGGGCCGGTGATGTTATTTGGGCTCGGGTTAAATGGTAAAGGGTAAATGGGTTTAATAAGAGACTAACGACCGTTATCTTCTTAATAAAAGAGGACTAACGGTGTTAGTCACTTAAGGACTATTGGTGAAAATGTTTTAACATTAAGGGCACATTTGGGATTTTAAGGGTTTTGTCGTTTTGTGGGTTGACCAAGGGTTGACCAAGGTTGACTTTGTTGACCTTTGCTAGAAACTCCCGGTTCTTGTGCACTCTATCCATTTCCGTGTTCGTGTTTGTCCGGTTTTGACCATTTTCTTGTGATATTTGTAATATCCGTACCTACACATCACAAATGACAAAACAAGCAATATACAAGCATAATTTGCACAATTTGTGAGAGTGCATGGGATCGTCAACGTGGCATTCCTTGGTGTCAAATGTGTCATTCAAAAGTTTCTAGAAGCACGGAAGTATGTATAATTGATGTATTTACCCTGTGCGTTGTGTGGGGGTGAAAATGGAGGGAAATGTTGGAAAGGATAAACAGTAATTTGAGTAAGGGTGTTGACCCGTGTTTTGATTTTTGACCAAAGGTAAAAAGAGTTGTTGGGCTCAGGTTATATTATATGGGCCTTGACCTTTTTTATAAATAATTTGGGCCGGGAATGATTATGGGTTGAGTGTAAAAATAACACTTAACAAGTGTTATTAACATCCGTTTTGTTTTTGGTTTTGTTTGTGTAGGATTTAACGACCGTTAGTCCTTTTATATGACTAGTGACAACGCGTATTTTCTTTGACGGTTTTGGTGTATTTGGGGTTTAAGGCTCTTGTCTTGGGTTTTTCTTGATAAATGCACACTTTGGCCTCGGCTTTTCACGTTCTTTCTTTCTCGTGTCCGGTTTTGTCCATTTTTGCCTTGATTTTGTCCATTTCTTTAATATCCGTACCTGCACATACACAAACACAAAAACAAGCATATATTTGCCATTTTTATTATGTTTTTGGTCTTTTGGGTTCGTTTTTCAAGGTAAAATGTATGTATAAAATAGCAAATTCCCCCATACTAAGGTATTGCCGTGTCCTCACGCAATGTTATATGCTCTAAAACCTAATACCTCAAAACTTCCCCAAACTAAATCTTTGAAAAGTAGCAAAGACTTTTGTGGGGAGAGTTAAGAAATCACAAGTTTTAAAATACCCTATTTTCCCATTTTTCAAAACTTTTTCCTTTTTTTTGAACTAACTAGAATATTCTGACTTTTGTTATTTCCATAACCATTAGGGATCATAGAACAAGATGCATTTCGATCCGAGAATGCCCAAAAAGGATAAATTCATCGTCCCCGACTTTTCACTTGCTCCAAACCAAGCTTAAAACGAAATCACCGCTAAATATCAGTTAAAATGCTATCACTACTCATATTTACAACTTGTGAACTTTTCACTCCCGATAATTATTATATCTTAGGTGAATGTGCTATTTTGAATTTCAACCATGGATCAACATTTTGCAAAATTCTATGTTTCACGTTCCACCCGAGAATAATGAGTTTGAAGGCGAGATCATCCCATGTAGCGACTTTCGTCTCGGCACATCCCAACCTTGCGGCTAAGTGACCAGGCTTTTGACACCCCACAGAGACTAGTATCGGGACTCACGGACCTTAGGTTTCAAAAACTCTCAGGTTTCCCGTTTACACATAGCTTATTTAAAAACTTAAAATAGAATAGTCAAAGTTCAAAAGCATATTTAAATTTAACAAAAAGAGATCTATTTATTAATTCAAACTTAATATTAAACATAACATTTATGCAATTGTAACCCTCGACCTTTTAGAAGGCTGCAACATCGGTTGTGAGCCGGCAAGATGCAGCAAACTTTTATCAGTCTCGGATTTTTATTCTTACTATGGGCTTTCTTTAAAAGACTACCACATCGGTTGTGAGCCGGCAAGAGGTAGTAAACTTTTATCAGCCCACAGTTTTTATTATTATTATTATATTTTTTTTTCATTATTTCATTTTTTTATATAGAGAAGACTTCTTTTTGAAAAATTCAAGTATAAGTTTGAACTAAGACTAAAATTTTTGCTATATACTACATAAAAATTGTTGATTTAAGTTTAATCTCCAAAAATAGCACGTATGATTAGTCCGGTTAAGAGCTTATGGGAGAAAAAGCCACAAATTACATACATAGCTTCTTTAAGATTTCTATATAATCCTTGTTATCATCCAACTCATAACTTAACTCTAACATTTTCGTTCTTCGCGAATTTTCGCGAGACGCTTTAGCCTAAACTTAAAGGAACAAGCAAGAGCTCAAACACCTCGATCGGGTCAAAATTTATATTCTATTCTAGCCCAGTAGGACAGTCAAATTATGACAAAACACTATTTTATTTTTGAAATTTTAATTTTTTCATTATTTTTTGAAATTTTGTGGTAAAAAGTAGGATTACGTAAAACAACACGGCAGCAGGCACAATCAAATATCGATATATTCTCCCCCCATACTAAAACTACACATTGTCCTCAATGTGAGATTCCCCATACTAATTTCAATACATAATCTTGATATAAAGGGGTCTCTACGCAAATCTAAAGAGCCGTTTATTAAGTTATGCTAAAGATAAACGATAATCGATAAGATTAGGATATCGAATTCCCTAAGTGAAGCGGGGGAATATTAAGCTCGCAATGAATGGCATCGAGCGCACAACAACCATAAACACGAGAGTCATCAAATCTGTGCACATCCAGGACAAAAAAAATTCTACAAAAACAAACCGTAACGAAAACCGAGAAAAGAAAAAGGCAGCCCTCCTCAACAGTTTCATTTTGTTAGAAAATAGATAAGAAGATATGACACGCTTAGTTTCTGTTAACCGAAGTCCATACTTGAGACTCGACCGCCGCTGGAAATAAATTGTACCAAGTGTGTAGCAGGAACAAATGGAAAAGAAAATCTCAATCGGGCTTTCATTAATGTTTGGATAAACATTTAAATGCGCCGCGATCCGAGTTCTATCCAATGAGTGATGCCACCCGGCTCTAAGTGGAGATATCAGGTCAAAAATTGGTGTCTTCACTCCGGTGGAGAGTATACAGGAGATTCCAAGGGTAGATGAGATACGGGAAAAAGTCCGAACGAGTACGCGCGCGTGAGAGATAGCGCGTGTGCCTAGCGTCAACTAACATTTTGAGAAACATTAATCTCACCTCCCCCTGGGTCAAAACATTCGTCTTCATTAAGCACATCAAAATTGTTTATCACGGTCGTATCAGGCTCAATGTCGAAGGTAAAACGCTCATACTCGGGAATAGAATCATCGTTATGTAAGTCGTCAAGTAAAATAATATCCCCTTCCGAGTCAAAATCACTCTCAATACCCGATGGTATCGAGTCTTCCGAAACAAGAAATGTATCAACCTCCTCTATAAGAAAGTCACTATCCACAACTGGAATAAGGAAAGGGGAGGATATTCAAGGGATATCCCCTTCCGAGTCATAATCGTCGTTCTCAATGCCCGGTGGCATCGAGTCATCGGAAGCAAGAAATAAATCGATCTCCTCCATATGAGAGTCACTATCCTCAACGGGGATAGGAGATGGAGAGGGAGACTCGATAATCGTATCAACATTTTCAGAATTACGTTCTTCCGGCGGTCGTGGAGATGAATTATCATACGACAAATTCTCAACAAGACGGATTTCTTCCTCTAGATCAAAGTCGGCTTCCTCAATTCCCGGTGGAATTGGATCGATATGAGCGAGTTCACCGGAGAACTCCTCGAGAAGATAATCAAACTTAGGAGAAGAATCAATCAAAGTATCTCGATTAAGCAAAGATTCGATAAGATTAGACTCGGCATTAAAGGAATGCGGATCTATCTTGGTAGAAATGATTTCTTCGTCATCAAAAAGAGGGTTCGAATACATTTTGAAATTTTCTTTCGGAACGTCCTCATTAGAAAGTGACTTGTCATCACTAGAGGTGAAATCGTCATTAGAATCAAAGAGAGGATTAGAGAAAGTCGTAAAATCATCACAAACTGGCATATCACACTCACTTTCATTATCGGAAAAATCCTCGGACTCACTTGGGATTGGGACAAGGTTCTCAACACTAGACTTTATTACTTTGTCCGATTCCGTTTCCGAAATAGTGTCAAGATGCTTATCCCCCATACTTAGAGAGTACTCAGGTTCTTTAGTTGGTAAGTCGTGTGTGATTGCATCACACGGAGGAAGTCCGGACATAATGATATCTTTCAAGGGGATTGAACTTTCCTCGTCATCGTCATCATCGTAAGATGAGTTAGGCAAATACCAACTTGGAGTATTGGTATATTCTGCCAACTCCTCGTTTACGTTTCGCACATCATCAACAAGTTTGTTGAGCAATTCTTGCACGTCCTCGGATTGAGCATGCTTAATTTCAAGAAATTTGTCCCAAGCTTGCATTAAAACCTTCGGTGTTTTCTGAAAAGAAATACGATTAAACTTCTTTAGAAAGTTTTCTATCGATTTCATTAGGTCTTCTCGGGCTTGCAAAGCTTCCATGCTCATTTCTTGAAGAGGTTGATGAATGACGGGAGACTGCGGGGGTTGAAATTGGTCAAAACCGGAATCGTGAAAATTTTGATTCATCGGTTGACATTCAAAAGTCGCGTGAGGACCCCCGCAATTTTCACAACAAAGAATTTGTTGTGGTTGACTCGGAAAATAATGTAGAGGTTGGTTAAATCCAAAGTCTTGATCGTAACAGGGACCCTGATCAAAGACGGGTGTGTTCCCTGTTTGACAATCGAAGCCCGGATGAGAATTCCCTCCACAAAATTCACACGAGTATGTCTCGTATTGGTATTATGGAGGTTGGTTGAAGAAGTTCGGTGTTTCATCATAAGAATAAGGATTTGGGTCATAGACAAACTCATTTCCGGATCCTACACTGCTACAGTTCGGACAGTTTCCACCATTAAACGGACCTCCACAATATGAACAACCAAATTGGTTATACAAAGACATGTCGAAGAATTAAACAGAATAGAGGATAAAGAAGATAAGAATTAAACGAATTAGAGGATAAAGAAGAATATTTGTAGATTTTTAATAATATATGAGAAAAGAAATTAAAATAAGAAAGAAAAATATTTTTTTGGTAACCAAAAATCAAACGTGCACGGTAGCTCTTTAAAAATACGTACAAGAAAGCGGAGGAGTTGGTATGCGCGAGGCGCTATTTAGAATAACCCTTCTCCTTTTGGGTGATTTTGATCAAACCCGCTTTAAACTTTCCTTATAGCACGTAATCTAAAGGTAAGCCGTAACAACGATTAACAATTGGTTATTTTTAATATTAAAATAAAAGAAAATAGAAGTGTAAAATATTTTTGTATTTTTATGGTTTTATTAAGAAAATATTCACAAATGAAAAACGATAACTTCACAAGGAAGGGTCTTCAAAACACTAATCTTCGAACGAAACACGATAATCGTAACACACTTCCCCGGCAGCGGCGCCAAAAATTTGATACGCGGTCCGAACACACTATATATATAATATAATATATAAGTATATAAGGATTATATCAAATAATAGTATAGTAAGTATTTTCCGTCGGATTTAAGAAACAAACTTTTAACCAAAGTTGTCTCAAAAACCTCCCGGGTCGTTTTCCCTCGACGAAGCGTGAATTGAAAATCGGTTAAGTCCGTGATTGCGCGTTTTGAATGGTTTCAAAGATTTTTGAATTGGTTTTTCTAAATCCTACTAAATATAAATGACAATTAGATAAATGCACGGAAGCAAGTAAACAAGAAATGACAATTAAACACGTAAGCATTAAAACGTAAACGGGAATTAAAAATGCGACATTTAAATCCTAAATTATCTAAAATTAAACCTAAAATGATTCTTTTTAAACTTTTTCTAATCCTAATTGACTATTTTAAAATAAAATGCTAAGGAAATTCTAAACCGATGGTAATTTAAGCTGAAAATGAAGAAAACAAGAATGGGAACGAAATCCCGTTCTTTAAAAGGTAAAATTTCAAAATATTAACCCTACAGAAGAAAATTTAAATCCTAAGCTTTCTAGATATTAAAAGAAAATTTTATAAAAAAGAATTTTATTTTTTTGATTATTTTTCTATTTTTTATGAATTTTTAAAGTTTTTAACAAAAATAAATGATTAAAAATACAAAACTTATTCTAAAAATTCTAAGAAAATTACTAAAGGTGTAAAAAATCGAGTCTGATTTTCTAAAAATAAGAACTAAAAATAAGCTGGAAAATTAAGCCCTAAAAAGCAAGTAAACAGCTACGGCTTATATATAGATCATGAAAATGAAAAAGGTATAAGAAATAACCAGTATGGTATCTTGACAGATACCCCTACGTGTGCTAGTGGTTTGAATGTGTGTGAGTTGAGATGTATATGTGTTAAAGGGGAGGTCATGGGTTCGACCCCCATGGCTTCCCTTTTTGCATTTTTTTATTTTTTAAAATTTTCAAAACAAAGTTATAAAGCAGCTGAAAATAAGCAAATTTTACAATAACAACTTTTAATGAAAATGACTGAATAAGCTAGAAAATGGCTTAACAAATAGACATAAATTGACTTAACTATTTTTTTTTGGCTTTTTGACTAAATTAATGAAACACATAAGCTAAAATAATCCAACACCTAAGCAAATTAAGCTACCATTATTCTATAACTAGCCTAATAAGCAATGTGAAACAAGATTTGAGCAAAAATCACAGGCCATAAGCTCAGGAATACAATAAGCTTTTAACTTCAAACAGTTAACTAAACAGCCTAAGGAATGACTTTTAAGCTACTTTTTAAACTAGTTAAACAAAAAGCTAAAGTTTAAAACTACAAAACAGCTAATACTAAGACTACTAGCTAAAAGAAAAAGCAATTTTTAAGAATTTTGAATAACTAGAAAAGCTAAATAAAACTTATGAAAAGAGGTGCCCCTACTCAGAACATGCTGAGTTTATTAAAGACAAAAGGCTGACTTTAGCCCTAAAAATAAGCTATCATAAGCTAGTAAAAAGAAAAAAGTTAAAACAAATTGAGAATGATGTCTAATAAGCTTAAATATGTAAATTCAGATCTAAAAACAAACATGAACTTATCTAAAGTTGCTTCTGAAAATTGGGCTTTTAAGACTTAAATTTTGACTCTTCAAGAGGAATGAAAACCAAAAGGACAGTTGCTTACTAAAACTCAATTCATTCTAGTGCATTATTAGACTCAAACAAATATGAAAACAACCTAAAATTGCAGCTAAATAAGATCTAACCAATCAAACTTCTAAGACAAGCTAAATTTTCACAGATTCAAACTAAGCATTCTATAAACCTAAAATTTTGAGATTTAGCTTTTAAACACTTAAAATAACTGATTAAATGACCTATTGTAAACTAGTTAAATCTAACATAAGACCCAAAAGTAACTTCTAACCTATTTTGACCCATTTTCAACCTTGTTCCAAACACCCCTTTAAATGGCAGAGTTGCAAAATAAGTTTGTAAAAACGATTTTTAACATTAAAACATAAAATATCAAATATTGTTGAGCTTTAACCACAACTATAGAACAAATCTAAACAATCATTTTAGTTCAAAAAGCTAGATCTAACCTAATGTAATTTATGGAAAGATTTTAAGACAATTTAAAGCAAAAACATGAAATCAAAAGATCTATACTCCAATTAAGCATAAAACATAATCAAAGCACAACAACAAGATGAAATAAGCAATTTAAAAGCAGAGATAAGCATAAAAATAAGCAGAAATAAGCAGAACAGTAAAGTAAGCTTAAAATGAAAAATAGAAAGTGTACCTCAACTCCTTGCTCAAAACAGGAGTAATTAATGTCCTAATAAGCTCTATCCTACCCAGCTTATTAAATAAGCACTACTAAATACCCATAAGCTCTTCCAAATTTAGCTTATCATCCAAATTGAGCTTAAATTTCAAATCCTTAACCAATAACTTCTATAATCTGAATAGCTAAGTCCAAATAAGCTCAGGAAAGCTTATGTGAACAAATGTAGTCTAAAAAAACAATGTAGCTTATCAAAGGACTATTAGCTTATTAAGACAACTTATGAAATCAATTTGCAAAAATGAAAAAGGAAGAATTAAGCACAAACGGAGTTTTTATTAATATTGAAAAGGATTACAAAGCTTTTAAGTGAAAATTACATTAAGTAAAAGAAAAAAAACACAATAAGCTACTTCTACATCTACTCCTACCCCTAGTTTCCCTTTGTGAGTGAGGATGGCCTCCTATTTATAGCAGGAGAAGGAAGCTTCTAGGTCCCTTGATCATAGCCTTTCCTTCTCTCTAATCATTAGAGACTCATTCTTAGCCGTTTGATCAATAAGTGTGCACACGGATTGCCAAGCTGACAATCTAATAATTGGCTACTCTTGTGCTTCTTTTGGTCGCATTTCAATTCAAAAATTCCCTTTTAGTGTGTTTGTTTTGATATCCGAGTGTCATTCCTTGACCCAATTGACCAATTAGAAGCTTGGGATGACGTTTTGCTTTGCTGAGTTGTCACATAGTACTAGCATCTTCTTGTGGCCACGTTGGATTGAGGGTTGATGGGACTTTTAACCTCTTGATTTGGGCAGGGTAATAATTGAAGAAGACGGTGAATAGTAACACCCCTTTGGTGCCCTTCTTACCCGTTTGAGGATTTGACTAGGGAAAATGGGGTGGTTGACTTGGGCTTGTGGGGTTTGGGCCATGGGTTTTATTCATTTGGGCTGGGTAAATATTTAAAAGGGGTTAAGGTTAAGTGACTAACGGTCGTTAGCTTTTTATATTAAAAGGACTAACGATGTTAGTGTTATAAGGATCATTTATGAAATTTGATTTAACTTTGAGGGCTGTTTTTGGCATTTTTGAGGGTTTTATCTTTTTGTGGGTTGACCAAGGTTGGCTTTGTTGACCTTTGCTAGAAACTCTCGGCTCTTGTACACTCTATCCGTTCCCGTGTTCGTGTTTGCCCGGTTTTGACCGTTTTCTTGTGATTTTTGCAATATCCGTACCTACATATCACAAATGACAAAACAAGCAATATACAAGCATAATTTGCACAATTTGTTCATTTAAAGGCCATTTTTGGTATAAAAAGGATATGTTATTTCTCACATATCAATCATTTATGTTTTGGTGTGTTTATATGTGTTACTTTCGTTGTGTATTTGTATTGAAGCTTAATATTAAAATGCATGATTGGTTGATGGAGTATTAAAAGATGGGCTGATTTTGTGTTTTGGGGGCGCTTTTGTATATTCAGGTTTGTTTTGTATATAATTATATGTAATTGTAATTATGTTTTTGCATGCACGGTGTTTGATGCAATGTCTACATTAATTTTGCACAAAAATGATTGCTTGGAGCCTCGGAGATTATTGGCGTGATTCATTTTCTTATGACTCTACTATACCAAATTAGGTAAAATGATTTATTTATGGTTATCATACAGAATTCTTTACTTTTCATTTTACGAAGCAAAGTACAAATTTGCAGGACCTATTTTAGGTTTCGTGATTACGAGAGCCTAGAGAGCTCTTTATCTTTCCCTAAATTCCGACTAGCGCAATTCTTTTTCTCGACCAATTTAAATTCTATTTGTTATTTATTTTAAGTTAAGTAGAGTAGTACGTCGTCCTTCCCTGAAATGGAACTTTCAATAGAGTATAACCACACATCATTTGAAACCTACTAATATTTGGTGGCTGCCGGTTGCGGCTTTGCAGTGTGCCATTCATGGGCCGCATAATTTTACGGGGTGCTTTTAGGTTAGACATGATAGTAAAAAAGCAACCATGTACTAAAGGTACCATCATCTAAAGGTACCATCATACGTTGATGAAACTGTAACACCCCCAAAAATGGGTCACAGCAGAAATGTGTCCGGGGGCGTTACTTCATAATACACAGCGCTAGATACAAGAGAATGACCCCTAAATGTGTCGTTTGAAAAGTAATCTCGTTGATTTCCTTGAAATTGATATAATGTTTGTCCCATAATTGCATCACAATGAAAAGCTTGAAATTAACACAACGAGATTTGATCACTTGTATGTATGTAGAAATCCATGAATGAAATCTTGTCAGTTTAGACTCCAATGCACATCAAATAATCCAAGCATCTAATTCACCTGAGAAAAACATGCTTAAAAAGTGTCAACATTAAAGTTGGTGAGTTCATAGATTTGTTTAAGTATAAATGCTGAACCAAAGTTCTGTCAAGTGTGTATGACCATTTAAAATCCTTAAATGTCCTTCCAAAATGTATGTATGATTTTTAGAAATCAAATAGTTGTAAAGTATGCATGACCATTTCAATCCCCAAATAGTCACAAAAATATACGTATGATCATTGTATCGCAATTGTTCAAAGCATGCATGACATTTATATATATATATCACCAAAATGTTTCAAGTATGTATTGCCACTTTATTCAAGGCACAGTAAATATCCATGTGAGTATAAAACAATGATTACAATTACTCTAAGTTCATGAAACCGATGCACTAATATAACAGTAAGAGTTCATATGTAAGTATTGTGGGCCCTGTAGGCCCAACCAATCGTAATCCGACATGTTATAACGTTCGTTTTCCCAGTGATAGCTAATCACCCGAACGGGGATTGTCAATCCAGAATAGATCTATTTTATAACATTCGCGTAGACAACATGCTATAGCGTTCGTTTGCCCAGTGATAGCTAATCACCCAAACGGGGATCACACCCGAATAGATCTATTTCATAACATTCGCGCTCACCCTCCAAGTGATTTACAGTTCATGAAGCTGTGACGTAGACTTATATATATACCCATCACATGTGTCCCCTCCAAGAACACCCGGGCCTTTATTTAAAGAATATGTACTCCCGTTAACAGTGTCCCCTCCAAGAACACCCAGGCAGTACTGTATTGTTATCAGTTCAATCCGCTTAAGCTAATCCGTAATCATTTCAAAAGTAAAGTATGCATTCGTGACCAAAAATGAAGTCAAGTAATGTATCCCATAGCGAGCTATGTAAATGAGTATGTAAACCAATTTGTAAACAATCATGTAAATGCATTTGTAAAGAAGCATGTTCTCACCCTAAAAATATATATAAAACAAGTAAAATGTGGGGCTATAAACTCACCTCGATGATGAAGAACGATTGACAGATAGGTATCTAATATGCACAACACGAACGGAAGATGAAGCGGCTCGATCAAGCAGTTGCAACTAATCTTAACGGCTAAGTCCCACTAGCCTAGGATAATGTATTTAGGTTTCCCGATGAATGGTTGCATCAACGCGACACGTTGATAAAGATTTAGATTTAAAGTTGTAATAGTTTGGTGGTTGGTTAAATAAAATCAATCGAAAGACAAACGCATAGTTTGTAATATATTCTTTATATATTCCATGTGAAAAATAACCCTTATATAACTCATACCGTGAATTATATAGCGAAGACAAACAATCCAAAGATTTATGTGGCGTATATAATGCTTTGCTAGTATTATATAATAAGTGTGAGTAAATGATTGAAACCAAATAATTCGACACCAATATAGTTAATAAGAAGTCCTTGCATAAAAGTAGACACACATCTTAAAGTTATGAATTAAACAACCGATGTTTGTAAAGCTTTTACAAAAGTTTTAATTTTACCTTCTAGTCAGGAATTTATAAAATAATATTTTATAAATTAATCTTTCGTCTTATTGACGGATCGTAGCTAAAATCGTTGTCTCATTTGTAAAAGTATAATTCTTATTCGTTGTCGAGTTATTGTATAGTTATAATTTAATATACCTTTAAAATATAACTTAGTCCCTTTTACCAGGTTCTAAAATAATAGAAGTTTTAGTGAATCATTAATAAATATAAGAAATTATATAAATTTCGTCATGACCTTTCCGTTTATATAACGATTCCTATATTCGTAATATCTCAACGTTTTCCCGAAATCAATATATGTTGCAATTTTTTGCGTGTCAGTATTTCAAGCACCCGCGTGTTTTAAATATAATATTTATTTGTTATCATATCTAAACTAAACCAAATAATAAACATCATATTTATTTAACCAATTTAAACCACCAATATATATCCGGTTTATAATTTATATATCTCGTGTTATTTTTATTAGTCAAGTGTATAAACCAACGAACCCTTGATGATCTTTGTGCAAAACCAAGCGCACCCATTTGGCAAATCTGCCAAACCAAACAAACACCCCCTTATGTTGTTTTCTGCCCAACCAAACGCCCCTTGTGGCTGACCAACAACAACCAAACGCACCCTTAGTGTGTCAAAACCCCGAAACAAACACTCCTTGTGGCTGTTACAACTAACCAAACGCTCCCTTGGTGCGGATATGAATGCCAAACGTACCCTGGGTGCAGATCTGAACAACCAAACGCACCTGCTGGTGCTAGCAGACTAACCAAACAAACCCTTAGGAGGGTTTTCAGTAATCCAACCGTACCCTTGGCTGTTTTATCAAACCGAACGCACCCTTGGTGCAAATACGAAGACCAAACACACCCTTTCTTGGGCTGAGTGAAACCGAACGCACCCTTTTGGTGTCAATAACAACCCAACGCACCCCTTGGTGCTATTATCGTCAAACCCAACGCACCCTAGTGGCCCGAGAACGAAACCAACGCACCCTTGGCAGTGTCTGACCAACCCAATGCACCCTCGCAGGTCTGAACAGAAACCGAACGCACCTCTGGTGCATATAGAAACCAACCCACCCTTCCTTTTGTGCCAAACCCAACCGAACGCACCCTTATTACAAACAAGAAAGCCTAAGACAAATCGAAGAAGGCAAAGCCAAAAAAGTAAAATCAATATAAACTCAACATTGGGGGAGATGTTAGCCTTAGTTTTATAAGAAAATAAGAAAGATATCAGTCATCTTAATTATTAGGCAAGTTCTCCGTAAAACCGGGCTTGGATTGTAATCTAAATGTTTTTGTGTTATGGGCTCTCAACCCACTAAAGCCAAGCCCAACCCCATATCATGCCCAATGACCATATTGGCCCTTGGACTATAAATACCACACCCTCCTTAGCATGTTAGAGGTGTTGGTTACCCATTTGTCAATAATGTATTCTCCACCTTCTTCTCCTTCACTTTATTTCTTGCTCTCTCTAAAAACTCTCCCTCTCTCTCCTCTCTATAAGATACACTCCTCTTAAAAACATCTCATCGTCTCGTTCTCTCAATTTTTCAACTCTCTGATCATCGTCTCTCATCTCTCTCTTTAAGATTTAAGGTATTTTCAGTTGTGTGTATGGATCAATAGTGGGTTAACATATTATCTCGTCGAATTTTACACCAGGTGTAGTTGTTTCTTGTCTTTGATTTGCAGGTTATATTTGACGAGGAGAACCCGGAAGCTCTTAGAATTTTCATGAGGACGATTTTCCTGGATGACGATTTAGCCGAGATCATTTGTTTCCTTCTCCATTAATTGAGTAAAACCAAATGGAGTCTTTTTATTTTTTCCTTCTTTCTTTTTCCCATTTATTCCATTTTTTGGGTACTTTTAAGAACATTGGGGACAATGTTCAAAATAAGTGTAGGGAATAAAGCCTTAGAAACTATTTCTTCATTTGCCTTTGCTTTGTCCTTAAAAAGATGAGTAATATACTGAAACGTAGCGTAGACGGTAATTTTGACCCAAATTTTAATTTTTTTATGGCACATGATGATGAAAACTTAGTATTATTAGCGTCTCATGGATAGGAGTTATATGACTATCACAAAAACCCTACCACTCAAATATTCCATCCCAAAAATGTGAGGTTCGTCCCTAGATCTTTAGGAATACAAGCATCCATCTTTGGTGCTTAACCTTTAGCTTGCTCGTGTTAAGGAATGAGCAATCATATGTGTCGCGTTTATGATTTGATTATGCATATGGGGTTTTGAGTCTCTTTTTTCCCCAACCCCCCCCCCAACCCCCACCAGGAGCATTGTATCTGTCTAAAATTTATAATGAGTGTACCGGTAGCAATGTTATAGATAGCATGAGGCGTGGCGTGGCGGCATGTCGAAGCCTCAAGCCTTGGAAGCCATGGCAAAGCAAAGGCATTTTTAAGGCGTGACTAAAGCGGTAAAAAAATATTTATAGATTTATGTAATAATATCATATTTCATATACATATCGAGTTTATAAAAGGTGCTATGCATAAGAGTTTACAAAAAATTCTATGCATAAGAGTTTTACAAAAGGTGCTATCATAAGAAATTATAGTGAAAAAACACTAGATGAAGCATCTTCATTTCTTTAAATGAAACCTTCTCATGCAGTAGTGGTTCTTTGTTCTTGTGTTGTTGTTAGAACTAAAAATGTAAAAAGTAAAAAACCTTAACAATTAATAAGTAAAGTTATACGGTACTTGTTATATGTGTGGTGTAAATGTGGATTATCATGGTCACTGGTCAAATATACTAAACCTTGAGTTAAGATTGACTAAGCCCCAAATACAAAATAGCTAGACAGTCAAAAGCCTAAGAAAATCTCTAGCCGCTGTCAAAAAAAATTGGCGCCATACGTCCTTGCGCCTTTACCCGCCTTTTTACGCCTTTTCCCACGTCACGCCCAGAGCCAACGCCAAGGCTCATTTCGTAATGGCGAGGCTACGCCTCACGCCTTGGCAATGCCTTTGCGCCGCTAAGGCGCGCCTTTTAGAACACTGACCGATAGTATATTAAATTCTGGAACTTTCTTTAGTGATTCATCCCGAGACTACTAGTGAGATTACATTTGTGTGATTAGGATTTGCTAAATGATAAGAGGCACTAGGATAAGCCCATGTTTTTAGCCTATATTTTGTATAGTTATGATGGTCTCTCCGATCATATAACTACCCTCACACCCTTGCTACACACTCATTTTTAGTGCAAGATACCCCTAGTACACCCCTCTGACTTATTATATGATTTTTTAATTCCCAATTACGCGGGTTCTTCATAATTCTCCGGTTGATTCCGGATTATTAATGAAGAGCATTGTTTACACCCCACCAAAATGTTACACCCAAATCGCCTTAGCCTTCCTTGTATGTACTTGTTTTTAATACATTATTGTTATCACATTGTAAACCCTAGTTAATGGTTGGCTTGAGTACACGGTTTCTAAGTCGAGTCTTTTATTAGTATATACGGTTTTGGGACGATTGGGATTCATGGTAGTTTTTATTTTATGAAGAAATGGGGAAGAAGTCAATTTATTACCCCCATACGTGCTTAATACACTCCATGTTATTTTGTTCCTTCTAATTTGGGTCATTAGTTAGTTTATGTTTATTAAGTATTAAGAACTCAAGTGTAAGGGTGCAATTATAAACCCCAAGTGATGTATTTATTTATTTTTTCAAGCAAATGGCAGAGCAAAAGTGTACAAAAAAAAGAGAAAAAAAGAAAAATAAGAGAAAAAGAAAAATAAAAATAAAAAAATATAGAAAAAAAGAGGAGAAAAAAAATGTACGGGGTACCATTTTGCTTATGTTTATGTTCAAATAGAGTCCAGAAAAGAAAAAGAAAGAGTTTGATCTAGAGTTTGTATATCGTTGTCCTAGTGTGGTCGAGTATCTTGTAGATAGTTAACTCACCGCCACCCAAATTCACCCAAAATCCACCCAAATATTTCCCATCCGTTTCCATTTATCTTAAACCTATACATCACAACCCTTTAAAGACCTCTTTGATAGTAATTCCTAGGTGCATACGCCATGCAGTGGAGGTTTTGATCCTTTATCAAGCATTTAGTAATTTATATGCTATGACATGTAATGAGTGTTAATTTTCTGTTTTCCATATTGTTATAATTCATTATAATCCTGAAGAGAAAAAGAGGGAATCCAAACACTTATGTGAGGTGCTAGTAGAATAATTTTCCGTGCTTTAATTATGAGTCAATTGGGATGTGTCATAAATTCACCTTTAAAGAGTGAAGTTAAATGCCCCCCGATAATCTATCTAACTAAGGAGAAAAGCTCATGTGCTTAGAGGACAAAGCAAATCCCCAAGTGTAGGGGTATTTGATGAGGTGTCATGTTATACACTTTTTCTAGGTCATTTATCCACCTAAATCAAGCAAATATGCTCAAAATACGTGCTTAATTGTTTCTTTTTGTATTTTTAGCACTTGGATGACATTTGGAGGAGATACACGTGACTTGGGGCACATTTTGGGAAGAAACGGACGAGATTACAACTCTACACCAAAATCAATGAAGAAAAGCCTTACAACGCTGTAACGACGTCACAATGCTCTGAACGACGTCCTGACATCAAGAGAAGCATCAGGATTTTAGATATTGGTTATGAAGTAACACACAAAGAAAACCCTAAGAAGATTCGGCGAGGAGACGGCATCGCAACTTACAAGCGACATCATCGTGCCTGTTTTATTATAAATACAAACTCAATTTTAGGGTTTTAATGGTGGAATGATGACATCAAATAATTGATACCTTTCCATATCAAAATCCCATGATTATTGACTTGTTTTATATTGCTTTATTATATATTAGATACTTAAAACATTCATATTTATGTTTTTATTAGTAATGCTCAAAGTTAGCACACATCACGTATCTCTTTGGTCACCTGGTTGCACGTGACCGGTACACTCTCGTTAGTGTGTGTATAGATCTTAGTGGTGTCGCAGTTTATAAATTTAACCTGATTCATATTTTAACAAAAAAAAATGCATTAAGATTTTTGGCGCTGCTGCCGGGGAGCTATATTTAGGTTTTTGATTTGAGGTTTTAGGATTTCTAGTAATTTTAGTTTAAAATGGAGCCCGATATTAGTAATATGACCTTAAATGAATATTTGATGTACCAAGGAAGGCATAGGGATTTAGAAAGGAGTTACACTTCTAGGAAGAGTGTTGCTCCCGTGAGGAATAGAATTTTGGTATATTCTAACTCTGATGAGGAGGATGAAGGGTATTGTAGTCTGCATCCCTTACTTCTATGTTTTCAAACTCCTCAACCTTGTGCCACATTCAATTCCGTGCATCATAATAGTAACATGGAAGTTGACATTGATAATATGACCTTAGAGGAATATGCGAGATATGAAGTAACAATGTCAAGTAAGAAAAATGAAACGATTAATACCACTTATGGATTCACATCCTAATTTTTCAATCAACCACATCACACACCTAACCCACCTTTGGATAAGGAGGATTCCAATTTAGATGAAATCTTGGATGACTTGTTCAGAATAGGAGCCGAAAACCTAAGAAAGATGGAACATGAAGTTCCATATACGTGTGATAATAAAACAGTGGATATCACTGATTATGAGGATAGTGACCATAAGGATGGTGAACTTCATGACCTTCCTATTTTCTCCGCTAGCTTAATGAGTTTGCTAGTGTTCAATGAACAGAGTTGATGAAAAATTGATATTACACCTTATAAGAAAAAGGAAGGAAGTTCCTATAGAGGATGATGAAATGGATGACGACGTTGACCATTCAAACACTAATGAGGCGTTACAGTGGAGTCTTGCTAAAGACCCCTTTTTAGTTTGTATTGAGCTCAAGGAACAGTCAAGTTTTGTGCTACACACCATACTGTCATCCATTTCTAATGAGGTAAAAAGGGAATTTAAAATTCCCCACTGTTGGGAAATAGATTGTAAAAGACTTAATACTGGTAGTATAACAGTTTAAGTCCTGGTATATTATTTAGTTCTGGTATACTAAGGGTACTAAGTTAGTACTGGTAGAGTAGCAGTACTAGAGTTAGTACTGGTCATAGTTAGTTAAGTCTGTTCATAGTTAAGTCTGTTTATGTAACAGAATAGTAATAGTTATCTTAGAGATATCTTAGAAGATATCTTAGGAAAGGATATGTATTATCCTTTCACACGTTTGTAAAGCCCATTAGGGTTTCCTTGGTGTATAAAAGGAACCCTAAGGCACAATGTTATGTACGTGATTGAAATATCAATAGAAGCATAGAGCTTAATAGCAAATTAGTATTATTGTTTCTTCTTAATTCTTGTGTTAAGATTCCGCATTAACACTTGATATTCATAGTCAGTGTCTCTCACATAGTTGATTTGGATTTATTCAAGTTAGCTATCGTCTTACAAAAGGCTAATCAGATCCTATACCAAGGACCTACAAGTGGTATCAGAGCCTTTAGAGGGACTCTGAGAAAGAAGAATCACTAGAACCACAAACTACACTCTCCTACAAAATGTCTCAACCTGCTAATGATGAGTTCTCACAACATCTCAGTGATGATGAAGAATCAAACCATGAAGATGCATCAGATACTGGTAATGCACCTAAACAACAACAACAGGTGATTCCTCAAACAACTGCTATCTCAAATATCAAACTCCCAATTCTGAAGAAGGAGGAGTATGATATATGGGCTATGGAGATGGAGCATTACCTTGAGTACATTGACAATGAAGTATGGAAGGTAATTCAGAATGGAAACTCCAAGAAGAGAATTTCAACTGGAAAGGATGGTATGTTTTCGAGCACATTCACCAGTCACTGCTCAGAGATTTTCAAGCTGTTTAAAAAGAAAGAAGGCTAAGAATATCTTGCAGATGGCCATTCCAAAGAAAGTCATATGAGAGATTCATGGAATGGATGATGCAAAAGAGATCTGGGAAGCCATCAGAACTAGGTTTGGTGGTAATGCAAAATTCACAGAAAATGTCATACAGAAGGCTGTTTTAAACAACAGTTTTGAGCATTTAAAAATAATCCATTCAGAAGGGCTAGAAAAGGGATATGACAGATTTACAACAGTTACTTTCTCAATTGGAAGCTCATGGTGCTGAAGTATCAACTGAGGATGCAAATCATAAGTTTCTCAGATCTTTGCCCCCAGCATGGTCCAATCTGGCAATGACAATGAGAACTAATCCAGAGATTGACACTTTATCTATTGATGATTTGTACAATAACCTTAGAGTTTTTGAGCAAGAAATTCAAGGTGCTTCAAAAACATCTTCAATGTCGCTCAAAATGTTGCTTTTGTTCTTCACAAAGACAAAAGTAGAACTAATAAAGTTTAAGCTGGTTTTAATGGTGCCTATAGGGTTTTTTTTTATTTTTTATAACTTGCACTCCTTCTACTTCTTCAACCAATATTCTTGAAAAAGAAGTTCTTGCTGGTTTTGCTGATGAAGTAATCTATTCCCTCTTTGCCAAACAATCAGAGGACTGGGACTTACTTCATGAAGATCTGGAACAAATTGATGATGTAGACATTGAAGAGATGGACATAAATTGGCAAATAGCAATGATTGCTATTCGAATGAAGAAGTTCTATAAGAAAACAGGAAGGAGAGTTCGAGTGGATGGAAAAACACCTGTTGGTTTTGACAAAAAGAAGCTTGAATGCTTCAATTGTCACAACACTGGTCACTTTGCTAGGGAATGTACAACAAAGGGGACACATGATGGAAAGAAGAAGAGAGACTCATCTTATCAACATCAAGAAGAATGGGGGAAGCAACGAGAAGATCAGATGGGTGTGCTGACAATGGAAGATGGGATTGTCATTTGGGGAGAAACATATGAAGTTGAAGAAACAAAAGCATGCACTTATGGCTATCAGCTCAAGAATGAGGTAACTTTGTGTTCTCTTTGTGTTCTAAAACTTGCATTGATTCATATAATAAGCTTAAAACACTGTGTGATGAACAAATGAATCAGTTAGGTGATCAAGAAGCACAAATACTTGCCTATAGTCAAGCTGTTAAGAAACTAGAAGCTCAACTTGTTACTTTTCAAAAACAGCAACTTTCTCTAAATGAAAAGCTTACATTTCAGGCTAATGAAATACATGAAAAAGATGAAAAGCTTAAAAGATATAGGAGAATAGGAATGAAAGCTGTAAAAGAAAAGGAACAATTGCAGAAAACATTAGATTCATGGAAAGATTCTTCCAAGAATCTTTGGAGATTAATTAATTCTGGCATGAGTTCAAATAATAAACTTGGCTTAGGGTATGAAATACAATCAAACGATGAGGTTCTAAGTTATGAGGAAGAAATGAACTTTTCTGTTTTTAAGTGTTCAAAAGAGGATTCAATAGGAAAACCTTTGTACAGTAGATTTACAAAGACTAATGATTTTAAAGGTGTTCCACATCCCTTAAGTGGAGATTATACTCCTAAACCACAAGAGGAAATTGATGATTCTTTGTATGTTTATGGTAAAAAGGGTCCTCAAAAACCTGAAATTAGTGTCTCAGATGACAATTCTTCTGAGCATTCTACCTGTCAATCAAATGACAGTGAAGGATCTTGTGGAAATACCTCTGAGCACTCTTTTGAGACTGAATCAGAAAGTTTAAGTGAACCAAATGAGATGTCTAAGTCAAGGTTGGAAATAACTAATGAAAAAGTTGTGTCTGAATTACAAGAAGTTGAACCTAGTTGTGCAAAACACGTAAAAACTCCTAGGCAACCACTCAAAGATAAAGAAACACATAAAGTTAATAGGAAGAATTGGAATGATATGATGGAAAGAGAACTAGGGGAAGGTTACTCTTTTACAAAGAAGAAATGTTTTGTTTGTGGTAGTCTAAGTCATTTGATTAAAGATTGTGACTATTATGAAAAGAAAATGGCAAGGGAAGCTGAGGTTAAGAGGGTTGTTAATACTGGTAATGGGGTGGCAAAACCAGTATGGACAAATGCAAACAGGATTAATCACTCTAATAAATTTGTTCCTAGATCAGTACAACTTAATGCTGGTAGGCCAAAGTTTAATTCTGTTAGGCCTAATATTAATACTGGTAGGACAAATATTAATTCTGTTAGGCCTAAAGTTAATGCTGTTAGTTCTAATGTTAATACTGTTAGATCTAGACAGCCAGTACCTAACAAGACCTCAAACAGTTTTAGTCCCAAAAGACCACAGATGAATCAAATTAATCAAAGAAGGGATTTTTCAAAATCACATTCATCTGTAAGAAGACCCTTTGCAAAAACTACAGCACAAATGTCTCATTCTAATGCTGTAATGGGAAATTGGGGATCTGCTGTTAAGACCTCAGCAAGTTATAATTGGAGGAACTCTAGACCAAACTTCAATTATAACAGTGGACCAACTTTTATTAGAACTGTGAATGCTAAAGGTCCACAAGGCAGACCCAAGCCTGTAAAGGCCTGGGTCCCTAAGAGAGACTAATTTCTCTTTTTCATGTGCAGGAACATCCACTGAAGAACATGGTAGTTAGGTAGTATTAATTCGGGTAGATTATTTTCATTAATTCTGTCTATGGTTTTCTTTGTTTCAAACTAATTTGTTTTTGTAGGCATAGCATGGATATGCAGATGAAAGGCAGGTGTGATAAGGTTTTAGCTTTTATACATCTTCAGTACATGCTTAATTCTGGTGTCAAAAGAGTTAATTCGGGTTGATTCTTAATTAATTCTGTTTGACCAAAATTAAGTCTGGTAGAGTAATTGTTAATACTGGTAGGTTTGTATTAATGTTGGTTGCGGGAAATTTGACTTTCTTCTATTTTATCACTGTTTAAATGTTACCGTTACAGATTTTTACGGCGCTATTGTCGTTTCTTAGAGAAGCTATATATAGATAAAGTTTGATTTCTCTTTCATACTTATCTTTTTATTGCTATCTCCTTTTCGCTAAGTAAAAATCTTCTTTAAGTTTATAACGAAAATAGTCAAGCGTCCTGTTACCAGCATCTACAACCTCACTCGCATCAAAACAAAAGTAAACATTCATCCCTCTCATTGATACGGTTGTCTCATGGCACAATTAAAATATTGTGACAAACACAATCAAGTAGGGTTTTTGCGCAAGCCTGATGAAAGTGCAGGGTTTGCTGAGATAGTGGATTTTCTCTAAGGTTCCAACCTCAGGTATGCTTTAACTTCCAATCCACCTATCTATGATTCCCTTATAAAATAGTTTTGGCAGACTGCTACTACCAATACTATAGCTGACGGGACTCTAGAAATACGTGCAACCATTGATACCATAGGGTACACAATCACTGAGGCGTCTATTAGAGATTCGCTTCAATTAGCAGATGCCACAGGGATTACAATGTTGCCAAATGATGAAATTTTTGAGGGGATGGGGCAAATAGGGTATCCTACTGATGGAACCTTCACCTTTTGGAAAAGTTTTTTCACACCCCAATGGAGATATTTAGTCCACCATCTTTTGCACTATATAAGCTCTAAAAGTGGTGGATGGGATCAATTCGGTAGCAATATTGCTACTGCATTGATTTGTCTATCCACTGATAGAGTTTATAATTTTTCAAAACTTATTTTTGATGGTATGGTGGCAAATTTGAAAAGCAAGACGGTTCATGTTACCATTCTAGATACTCTTAGTATGTAGGCAAGTTGATGGAAAACTGAATGAAGGATTCTTAGTTGGTTACTCACTATATAGCAAAGCCTATAGGGTTTATAATTAGTAAACCAAAAGTGTAGAAGTAAATCTTAATGTTAATTTTCTTGAAGATATTAAACCACAATGTTAAAGAATAGGATATAGATAGATGTTTGAGATTGAATTCTTACTGATTTTATGAACTATATTCCTGTATCTTTGGAGAATCAAGCTAACCCAACATGCGGTACTTTTGAAAGAAAACTATAATGCAGGAGGATACTTCACTAACTCCAAAGGTCTAATGGTTTTCTGAGGAATAAAAATGAGGTTGTAGAGCTTATTGTTTGTACCTTCAGCTATAATGTTTCCATGAAGAAAAATAGTTGACTCAAGGACATCTTCACTCAAAGTACAAAGAAAGAGAAGATCTTGACAGACCCTCAGCAAAAGGAGAAGGTTTTCTCAATTGATACTTTAGAAGATAATCCTAAGATTCAAGCTTTTAGAAGAGAGTTGGAACAAATTGCCCTAAAACATTTAGGGACAGTCCCTGAAAACAACTCTACAGTTCTTCAGTTAATAATGGTTAGTCAGACAGTTATTATGGTGGCTTGATCATGATTATTCATCTATGCCAGAGTCGTAATCTTTCCAAGTCTGAGCAGAAATTTTTGATGAGGCATCTTATGATGAGGATGGTGTGATAACTGACTTCAACAGTCTTCCTATAGAAATTGAAGTCAGTCCTACTCCTACACTTAGGTTCCATAATATTCACCCAAAAAGTCAAATACTTGGTGATCCTAAGTCAGCTGTGCAAACTAGAAGCAAAGTGCAGACAAAATCAGGAGCTCATGCTCTTCTCAGTCATATTCAAAAGCAGCAAAGAAACAAATCATAAGATCAAAAACATTATTGTTTGCCTGTTTTCTATCTCAGGAGGAACCTAAAAAGATTGCTGAAGCTCTACAAGATGACAGTTGGGTTCAAGCCATGCAAGAAGAACTGTTACAGTTCAAGCTACAACAAGTATGGGTTCTTGTAGATCTACCTCATGGAATGAAGGTGATTGGTACAAAGTGGGTCTACAAAAATAAAAGAGATGAAAGAGGCGTGGTTGTGAGGAATAAGGCAAGATTGGTGGCCCAAGGGTATACACAGGAAGAAGGTATTGACTATGATGAGGTTTTTGCTCCTGTGGCAAGAATAGAAGCTATCAGGTTATTTTTAGCCTTTGCCTCATTTATGGGGTTCATAGTATTCCAAATGGATGTAAAAAGTGCTTTTCGGTTGACACTATTGATGGAAGAGGTTTATGTCTTACAACTTCTCCTTGTTTTTGTTGATCCTGATCATCCTAATAAGGTTTATAAGGTGGTCAAAGCTTTGTATGGACTGCATCAAGCTCCTAGAGCTTGGTATTGCTACTTATCATCTTTCTAGAGAAGCATGGATCAAGAGGGGCACCAATTACAAGACATTTATTTCATTAAAAGGGACAAAAAGGATATCATGCTGGTTCAAGTGTATGTTGATGATATCATTTTTGGTTCTACTAACAAGTCTTGGTGTGATGAGTTTGAAGCCTTGATGAAAAGCAGATTTCAGATGAGTTCCATGGGTGAACTCACATTTTTCTTAGGTCTACAAGTCAAACAGAACAAGGGAGGAATCTTCATATCTCAGGACAAGTATGTAGCTGAGATACTCAAGAAATTTGATCTTGTAAATGTGAAAGCTGCAATAACACCCATGGAGACCAAGGTGCCTCTGACAAAGGATGAGGAAGCTATTGATGTAGATGTACACTTGTACAGATCCATGATAGGTTCCCTCATGTACTTAACTGCCTCTAGACCTGATATAATGTATGCAGTATGTGTTTGTTCACGTTTTCAGGTAACTCCAAAGACTTCTCATCTCAATGTTGTCAAGAGAATCTTCAAGTATCTTAAGGGCAAACCAAACTTGGGCTTATGGTATCCTAGGGAATCACCCTTTGACTTGGAAGCATTCTCTAATAGTGATTATGGTGGGTCCAACCTTGACAGGAAATCCACAACAGGTGGTTGTCAATTTCTTGGACAAAGACTTATCTCATGGCAATGTAAGAAACAGACAATAGTGGCTACTTCAACAACTGAAGCTGAATATGTAGCTGCTGCAAATTGCTGTGGACAAGTATTGTGGGTTCAAAATCAATTACTGGACTATGGTTTCAATTTCATGAATACTAAAATCCACATTGACAACGAAAGCACAATCTGCATTGTGAAGAATCCCTTTTTTTCATTCCAAGACAAGCACATCGAGATACGTCACCACTTTATAAGAGATTGTTATGAGAAGAAGCTCATTAGTGTGGAGAAAATTCACACAGACCTTAATGTAGCTGACCTATTGACTAAACCTTTTGATGGACCACGGTTTAATTACTTGGTGGTTAGCATTGGTATGATAAACCCATAGCTACATTTAAGGGGAGGCTTAGTTGTATAGTTTGTTTAATTCTGGTAGCTAAGTAGTCATTAATACTGTTAGTTAGTTCATTTTAATTCTGGTAGTTAAGCAGTATTAATTCGGGTAGATTATTTTCATTAATTCTGTTTATACACTCTCTTGCAATATGGTTTTCTTTGTTTCAAACTAATTTGTTTTTGTAGGCATAGCATGAATGTGCAGATGAAAGGCAGGTGTGATACGGTTTTAGCTTTTGTACATCTTCAGTAAATACTTAATTCTGGTTGCATAAGAGTTAATTCAACATTAAGTCTGGTAGTGTAATTGTTAATACTGGTAGGTTATTATTAATGCTGGTTGCGGGAAATTTGACTTTCTTCTGTTTATCACAGTTTAAATGTTACCGTTACAGATTTTTACGCCGCTATTTTCGTTTCTCAGAGATGCTATATATAGATAAAGTTTGATTTCTCTTTCATACTTATCTTTTTATTGCTATATCCTTTTCGCAAAGTAAAAATCCTCTTTAATTTTATAACAAAAATAGTCAAGCGTCCTGTTACCAGCATCTATAACCTCACTCGCATCAAAACCCAAGTACACATTCATCCCTCTCATTAATACGGTTGTCTCATGGCCCAATTAAAGTATTGTGACAAACACAATCAAGTGGGGTTTTTGCGCAAGCCTGACGAAAGTGCAGGGTTTGCTGAGATAGTGGATTTTCTTCGAGGTTCCAACCTCAGGTATGCCTTTACTTCTAATCCACCTATCTATGATTCCCTTGTAAAACAGTTTTGGCAGACTGCTACTATCAATACTATAGCTGATGAGACTCTAGAAATACACGCAACCATTGATATCAAAGGGTACACAATCACTGAGGCATCTATTAAAGATACACTTCAATTAGCAGATGCCACAGGGATTACAATGTTGCCAAATGATGAAATTTTTGAGGGGATGGGGCAAATGGGGTATTGACTGGCTGAGTTTACACTAAATATTATTTATATTTTATAAATATTAAAATAAATATCTAAGTGTAAAATTAAACCAACAAGGATCATGATACGAGAAGTAGTATAGAGCTTTCAAGGGTCTTCTATCACCCAAGTGGCTGGAATGGTAAATCGATACGATCGAAGATTTGAGTTTGAAGGAAGGAATGAGTTTGGGAAGTTGAAAAAGTCAAATTAGATAATAACGGACTAAAACGTTTAAGAAAAACCTAGAAATTACGAAATTAAACTAGAAAACGAAGGCCCGAATCCGGACAAATGGGGAAAATCCTAAAATATCTTTAAATATAAGGCCTACGAGAATTTTTCGCTTTCTATAACTATCTATGGACCAAATAACGAAGAATGAAAAAGACTAGACCGAAAACGGAGTTCGTTTGACCCAAAAACGAGTCAAAACAAAATCCCGTACCCGGACCCGTGCTTTAAAAAGTAAAGAGTTGTAAAAATGACCCTACGAAAAATTTTATATTTTTCCTACAAAACTTGATGGTAAAGAAAATTTTCTAAATAAGCAAAATATTTTTTTGAAATTTTTTGTATTTTTTATGAATTCAAATTAACACTTTTAACTAAATTATTTTTATAAAAAATACTAAATGATTACTAAAATTCTGAAAAATTTTCTAAAAAACTAGGCTATATAAGGGTTCCTACGAAAAATAAAACACAACACAGCTTATGTAATAAGCTCCGAAATAAGCTTGACAGCTTATTAAGCTTATGTGCCAAAATGTGTATTAGTTTTAAAGCCCCTTGAGTCTTTAACGTAAAAGACCCATGGGCGGCTGTGGTAAGTGGTGGTTGGTATAAAGGGGATGGTATGCTTGGTCCCGGGTTCGGTCTTGCGCACCCGGACCAAAGTGTATTCCCCTTTTTTTTTTTTTTAAACTCTAAGAAGACAAAGTTGTTATGCTCGTGGGCTTAAACAACTTTGTCAACTAGAGCAGTTTTTGCATGAAAGCAATGAATTAGCATTAAAAATTCAAGCTTGAAACTTGAAAGAATTGACTAATAAATGATTTATAAGCTGAAAAAAGCTAAGTCTTTTTTGACTTAGGGTCGAATTAAGCTAAGACAAAAGCTAAAATAAGCTAAATGGTCTAAACTAAACTAAATGGGCTAAAAGATATATGGAAAGCTAGGGTATATAAAGCTGTGGAAGCTTATTGACAGAAAAAGTTAACCAAAGCTTTAAGAGGCTAAAATGATGTAACTGGACATTCAAATAAGCTAACAAAAGGGGAATAAGCAAACTAAACTATCTAACTTAACCTAAAATGCTATTAGGAAATATTTTGAGCTTATGAAATAAGCTCAATAAGCCAAAGTCAAAAAATAAGCAATCCCTATGCCTCAGTTAAACTAAAAACAGCCAAGAGGCAATCGATGTGGGCTTAAATGAGCAACCAAATAAGCTTCCTAAGGACCTGTAGCTTGAGGGCCTATTTAAGAGACTTATAGACTCTTTATAATACGCCAAAAAGTTGGGCTTAAGTGTGCTTATTGGCTGAGAAAGATGAGCCTAAAGTTCCCCTTTTGCACCAGGGGAGCTTTAAGGCAAATCTCAAGGGCTTATTTGACAGCTTATTTTAAGCTGTCAAATAAGCTCTAAAAGCACAAATAAGCTCAAACAGATTGAGTGCTATAGCCAAGGGGCTTGTGCACCAATTTTGAGCTTTGGAAAACCATTTTTACTTGCTTATTTTTGGAAGTGAAAAAGGTGTTTGGATTTTTAAAAACTGTGACAAAGGATACTTGGTGAGTTTTGACTTATAAAGTCAAGGGAACAAAGGCTTTTTAACAGCCTTGTTTAGTCCCCACTAAACACACTACTTTGAACTTAACTTAAACCAAAAGTGCTTAATCAAATAAGCATTGTGGGATTCTTAAAAACTTCACGTTTCAAAAGAGGTTTTAGATAACCTTGGAAAAACACTTTTCCAATAAAAAATGTTTTTAAATAACGCTTAAAAGTGACTTAAAACTTGTGCTTAAATTGACCAAGTAACCATAACCCATGCCAAAACCCTTTTTGACCTTTTTTAAAGTTATCCCAAACACCCCTTTATCTCAAAACTGTCAAACCAAAGTGAGTTTAAAACCTATTTTAAGCTATATACTTTGAAAACTTTTTTATTACTCTTACTTGTACTGACCTTACTTAGACTATTTTAACCCTAAAACTTTTTAGTTATTAAGAAAATAAGTAGTTTCTCAGCTAGCTTATAGACTCAAATATTGACAGTTTTGTATGATAAACTAATATAACACAAATTATGCTAAGGGAAAACTTAAAACTGCTAATTAAACAAGCCTAAACTAATGTATTGCAAAGGTTTAAAGGCAAATAAGCTAATGACTTAAGCTAGAAATTAAGCTAAATGACATAGAGAATTCAAACCTTGGATTTTTGTTGTCTCAGAACCAAGGCCACTCTTTCTGAGTGAGTGGCCTAAAAAGCCTGTCCTAATGGCTCCCTAGCCTCTAAACCTGAGCTTAAAAGCTCAATAAGCTCTTGGGAGCTTATTACTTCAAATAGCTTCCAAAATGCACTCAAATGGACATTTATGAGCTGATTTCAAATTAAAACAGTATGAAAGGGCTTATAACAAGTTTTAAACTTAATTAGAGCTTATTGACAAGAATAAGCTCAAATTAGCTTATTGAGAGCTTATGAAGTAAAAACGGCTTAAATTCATTTAAAATGAGAATTACAATTGCATAAAAGACATTAACTTAAAAACACTTTAAACTACAATAAAAACTTAATTAAAAACTGAATTAAAACTCAATATCACTTAATTATTTGCCACAATGGCTTACAAGGCTTTTATAGCCGAAAATCTACAACTAGGTCTTCCTTTTCTCTTTCTTCTTGCTGTGCTTGTTTGTAGACACACAAACAGAGATGTGTTTGTTTTGTGAGAGGTTCAAAGCCTTTAATCTTGGCCCTTCAATCTTCAAAATCAATCTCGGCCATCGAAATAGGTCTTGGGGGGTGTGGGATTGCCAACTTGGCACATATGTAGCTGGGAAAGGTAGTGGAGGAGGGGGCGAGATGATATAGCATGGTGGTGGTGAAGGTTCATGGGGTAAAAACGGGTTAAACAACCCGTGAGTTGTTTGGGAGGGAAAAACGAGCGGGAAAAGGTGTTAGAGGTTGTAACAGAGTGAAAGTTTCACCATTTGGCAAAAATGGTCCCTCTAAGTTACTTGTTCATTTGCACATCTCGTCCCTGAGGTTATATAACTTTTGGGGACTTGGCAAAACAAGTCCCCAAGAGTTATATAAGTTTTTGCACCCACCGTCCTTGTGGTGTACAAGTTAGGGGGGTTGGCAGTTTTGCCCCCCTACTTGTAACTTTGAGTAAATAACAAAATCAGCCCTTGTCTTCTCTTTTCCTCTTTTCTTCTTTATATATAAGTTTAGGGATTGACAATTTCAGTCCCTAAACTTATATTTTCTTGACTTTGGCCTCGGAGTTGACTTGGGTTGACTTTGACTTTGACCAGTTGACTTTTCTGTTGACTTTTTGACTTGATTGACTTTCCGGCTTTGATTTGGCTTTGTCTTTCACAGTCTTTTCTATTCCGAGTCCGGTTTTGTCGTTTTGGCTTTGTTTTTCGTCCTTTTCTTGGTTATCCGTTCCTGCACAATACAATTAGCAAAACAAGCATATATTTGGCATTTTAAGTCCGTTTTTGGTTATTTTAGCTCGTTTTTAAAGGTAAAAGGTATGTGTGATTAAGCACATACCAGGTATCCTACTGATGGAACCTTTACCTTTTGGAAAAGCTTTTTCACACCCCGAATGGAGATATTTAGTCCACCATCTTTTACACTGTATAAGCTCTAAAAGTGGTGGATGGGATCAATTCGGTAGCAATATTGCTACTGCTTTGATTTGTCTATCCACTGATAGAGTTTATAATTTTTCAAAACTTATTTTTGATGGTATGGTGGCAAATTTGAAAAGCAAGACGAAGTTTTTGATGTATCCTCGTTTTCTGCAACTGATTTTGAATATTCAAATGGAAAATAAACACCTTTATCTGGTTGTGACCCTGACCAAAAAGATCTTTGGGAATATGAAAAGGGGTTTTCGAGGAGCACCAAGACCTTTATTGACCGCTATGTTACTTGTTGCTACTACTAATCCAAATGCAGGTCAAGAACATCATCCTGTGACTCAAACTCAACCATCATCATCACAATTCCAGGACACATCGACATCATCTCTCAAGTACAATCTCCACAACCTATCCATGCATCAATACCTACACCTACACCTATATCGAAACTAAAACCTGACTATTTGAGCACACCTTTGGAGGTGCCATCTTCCTGTCCACCAATTTTACTTCTCACCCCCACATGAATAGGCCATGGGACGTATAACTTGGATGATCTGCTTCAAATAGTTCCTCAGTTGATATCAAGAATTGACAGCCTAGAAACGGATCTCAAACAAACCAAGCTGACAATGGGGAATGCAATTGTGAAGTTAGTCAAGAAGGTGAAGAAGCTGGAAGGGATTTTGAAATGAAGGAATGTGGGTTTTGTCAGACTCTAAAGCGGAAAGAAACTGAGGAAAGCTCAGGGGAGGAAAATCTTGATGTCCTCTAGTTTCTTTGGTACAAGGACTAGTTACTCCTTCTATGACAAAAGTAAATGCATCAGGGGAGGAACAAGTGGAAGACATAAGTCCTAATACTCTTGAAGCAGCCAAAACTCTCTCCAGAGTTGCCTCTCTAAAGCCAAAGTCCATTGATAAGGGAAGGAGATATAAGAGAAGAAAAGAGACTAAGGGAAAGAAGGTTGTCTCAAGCTTAGTTTTTCAAGAAGAAGTTGATGCTGGTGCTAAAGAAGTTAATACTGCTGAAGGAGTTAATACTGGCAGTATTAAACTTAGTACTGTTAGTGAACAAGTTAGTACTGGCAGTACTAAAATGTCTATTCCTTCCACCGTATAAAGGCCAAAGTGAAGGAAAAGATCTTGATCAGTGTAGAAACGTCCTAAGTATGTCAAAGGAACAAATTTTTACAAGAGGATGCTAGCCTTGCTGAAGCATCTCAGATTGGATACTTTACCAGAACGAAGAGGTGGTAACAAGTAACATTTGGATGCTCTCCTAGCACAAGAATTGCAATAGAATCATGAATTAATTAAGAAACAAAAGAAAAGGGAGCTCAGTTCAATTTGAAGCTAGCATTACACAGATGAGATGGGATTTAATTAGAGCAAGATTGAAGCTAATGCCCAGTGTTGTCAAAAAAAGTATGCTAGGATAGTGACTTACAGGAGAAGATTTTGCAAAGAGATGGTTGATCAGATAAATCTAAGGAAGAATTATTTTGCAGAGGAAAAAGGCAAGAGCTAAAGAATAGAGCCAATGACCAATCACAGCTGAAGACATATATGATGAATTATTTGAAGAATCAGGGGACATGGAAGTTATCTCAGCTTAAGAATTTGAGTTTTGAAGAAGTCAAGGAAGAATTTGATAAGCTAGTGAAACAGGTTGAATCTTTTGCACCAATAAACTTTGAAGCCACTAAAGCTAGTTTGAAAAGATTTGGTGAAGAGCTTCAGACAAAGACTACAAAAAGACTGAAAGATGAGGATGTAAAGGATGTTGAACCAACCAAGAAGTCTGGGAAGAGGAGAGAAACAAAATAGCAAGGAAAAGGATTGACATTAAGACCTTGATAAAGATGATTTGAAGGTTCAGATGAAAGTTAGTGACAAGGATAATTCTGTCTATGGTACTAAAATTCCAATTAATCTTGTCCTGTAGCTATGGAAATCACTAGTATAGCTACCTATATGATCATCAGCAAGGAGAAAAAGGAGTGTAACCAATTTGTTAGGAAGATGGAACTGATTTTGTGTACACTTAATTTGGTGCTATACGGAAGATTTATCTAGAGATGATCTTTACTGAGTTATATAGGATTAGTTATATGAATAGATATGGGATGATGGACCAGAGATGGCTAGAGAGTTATTTTGGAAGTATTTAAAGAATAAGTTTGAAGAACCTCTTAGTACAGATCCATAATTTGGAGTTTGTTAAGTCAGCAAAAGATCATAAGTTGGAGATATTATGATTCCTGTAGAGTACATTGTTTGAACTTGGAGTAATGGATATATATATGTTGATTGAAAGGAAATATCCGTTATCTGCTGAGATATGCAAAACTATGCTAGATAAGAAACTTCAAGGAGGAAAACCAGATGAGGATTGCTACAAAATGTTGAAAATGATGGAAAAGCAAGCTGGTATTAGAAAGTAGTGAAGGTTGATGAGTTAGAAGTATAGGATGGAGATGAGAAGGATAACACTTGGTGGAGGTGCTATGCACTAACACAACAAATGGTTATCAGTTCACCATGTCTAATCGACATAAGGATTGGCTAGTCCAGGAGCAAACGGCTCTTGGTAAAGACTTCTCAAATCCGTTCTATGGTTGACAACTTGCAAATAAGTTGTATGGTTTTCAACTCACCATATCTGTTTAAGTGAAGAGTTGACTAGCCCACAAGTTTATGGTTTGTGGTAAAGGCTGTGGAAAAACCATAACTAGTCCATGAGGTTATGGCTCATGGTAAAGACAAATTATAAATCCATATTAGATGGTTGACACTTTACCAAAAAGTGGATGGTGCATCAACTCACCAAGTTTCATGTACAAAGAGTTGATATGGTAATCAATCCACCATGGAATTTACCTTTTCTAGGTGCCAAAGGATTGACTAGCCCTGAGCAAACGGCTACAGGTAAAGGCATATCAAATCCGTTTATGGCTGTAATGGTTTGCCAAAAACCATATGGTATTCAACTCACCAATGTTTAATGTACTAAGAGTTGAAATGGTTTTCAGTCAACCATAGACATGCCAAAGGACTGACTACTCCAGAGTGAATGGCTAACTGGTAAAGAGACATCAAATCCATTTAAAATTTTCAATGATTCACCTCTCACAGGAGTTAACACACCTGGAAGTGATGAGAATAGACTGAAACTTTATGATTTGATGTACATATTGTCAATGTTGCTGATATGACGGATTGCTGAAGAAATTTGAAGAATAGTTGCTGCAAAGATTAAAAAGAGATGACTTGAAGCATTGCAGATCAAGAATAATTCAAAGAATTCTATTTACAACATCCTCAGAAAGCTTAAATAGTTTAAAGTAAAGATCAAGAATATATTGAAGGAACTTGAAGTTCACAAGTAAAGATCAAGTTAGGGGAGGATTGTTGGGAAATAGATTGTAAAAGACTTAATACTTGTAGTATAACAGTTAAGTCTGGTAGTAATAGTTAGTTTTGGCAGTACTAAGTTAATACTGGCAGTACTAAGTTAAGTCTGGCAGTACTAAAGTTAGTACTGGTAGAGTAGCAGTATTAGAGTTAGTACTGGTCATGTTTAGTTAAGTCTGTTTATGTAACAGAATAGTAATAGTTATCTTAGAGATATCTTAGGAGATATCTTAGAAAAAGATATGTATTATCTTTTACACGTTTGTAAAGCCCATTAGGGTTTCCTTGGTGTATAAAAGGAACCCTAAGGCACAATGTTATGTACGTGATTGAAATATCAATAGAAGCATAGAGCTTAATAGCAAATTTAGTATTACTGTTTCTTCTTAATTCTTATGTTAAGATTCCGCATTAACACTTAATATTCATAGTCGGTGTCTCTCACATAGTTGATTTGGATTTATTCAAGTTAGCTATCGTCTTACAAAAGGCTAATCAGATTCTATACCAAGGACCAACATGCTTAATGAAATTTTTTAATGTATCATATGAGTACGGCGTAACCATCATGGTTACGCCGTAAAACCTTCCTGAATAACCTCAAAACTAGTTGGAAACTTTTACAAAACCATGTATAATTAAATGGACTTTGTGGGTATGTTTTCTAGAAACCCTTACGATACTTCAATCGTCCACTTGGGCAACCAAGTGGTTTAAAAGGCTTGTTGCATACTCTAAATGCAACCGTGATTCCTACAAAAGTGAGTTAGGTTTATGTTATTTCTTGTACTGTTTTGTGCTTCTATCCGGATTTATGCTGTTGGTATTAGTCTTTCTTGCAGCTATACAGGTAATGCACATGTGTGGTGCTAGGATGCTAATCACGCTGCAAGGAGGCATTCCAAGCTGGACTAGTGGGATGCTATTTTGGTAATGATAATAAGTTGTTAGGGAGATTGGATGTTGCTCGTGGAAGAGTTAGATGTTGGAGACTCAGAGCATGGCTTAGAGCATGCTATCTCTTCATTATACCAAGCAAATCCAGGGGAGTTTTTTGTTCTATTTCTACTCGCATTTTTATTTTATTTCTTTAATTGTACAATAGGGACATTGTACAAACCAAGTGAGGGGATGGGTGTAGAATTATCACTTGACTAATATTTGCCTTCGATTTTCTAGTTTTCTTTGAAAATGATGCCAATTTTAAAATTTTGACATGTTATTCTTACTGAACTAGAATAAATCTTTGCCGATGCACATTTACCCTTTAATTCAATTGGTGAGGTTAAGCCTTATAATTCCGTTTTCATCTATTATACAAAAATCCACCAAACATATGAGTGTTCTAGTAGTATTGTAGACTTTAGAACTTAGCCTGTACATCTTGTCAGGACCTAATTGGTTAGTTAGAATAGACAGTTTAAGAAGGCAACATCTTAGGAAATTACTCAAAAAGCCTATATGCGTGTGTTTATCGACTTGTCACACTGACCTGTCGACCTCCCAGTGTCAAACCCTTGTTGCACTCTCTATTAGTGCAAGATACCCCTAGATCACCTTGTCAAGCCAATCCTATTTAAACCCTGTATGTTTCATTACACCATTTCTCCTTAAGCCTACCCTATAGTCTTTATTTTCTTTGTGTTGAAATCTCTGGCTATTTAAGTCCATGGTTCAAGGCAATAGGAATGAGAATTTTATGCATTCATGGAAGACTAATCAGTTATGATCTATAAAGACCCCCCTATGTCATCACTTTCGATGTTGTTCATCTTAAGTGGGGGGATGTGTGTATAATATCAAATGTTGTAGGGGCAATAATAAAAAGATATAAACTCCTGTAGCATTTGCATGTTTAAAAAGAAAGAAAATGAAGAAAAAAGGGTGCAACTAAAAGCCACTAAAAGCCACCCACGTGGTAAAAAAATGTAAAGATGGTGAAAATTAAGTTAAAAGTTATGGAGCTAGTAGCCCATTATTGCACCAAGCCATCTCAACAAACATGAAGAATGGAGCTAGTAACCCATTATCAAAGATCAGGTTTTTGAACTCAGACTCTTGGACCTTGGATGGACAATAGCTAGTTATGACAGCCTTAGATTACTTTAGACTATTTGTTTTGTGTTTTTATCTTAACAACAATTAAAAGTGTATCCCATGTCTATCCTACCCCTTTATATCACCCAATAAACCAATGTCACCCATGTTACCTTTGAGACTGTTTAGACCCTAGTTCTAGTGGTGGAGACTTGTTTACTTTCTAAGCTTATGATAGAATACATGCTATGACTATGCAATTGAGTGATCACCCCAAAAATGAAACACTTAGACTAGTTTAAGAGTTGAGTGAATTTTGATCCCCTTTTCGTGAGGTGTTCGGCTTTGATGTTTTCTAGCATAAGTATTTTATAGATTCATTTCTCCGAGTTAAATTAGAGAAATCTTTTTATGAATTATTCTGACAGGTCTACTTAAAGGCAAGTAGAAATCAAGTGGGGGGATATTTGATGACATTAAATATTTAATACTTTTTAGGGTCAAAATCCCTATGAAAATGCTTGCAAATATCTTATAAATACCTGAATATGATACGTAATCAACTATTTTGTTGTTTTCAGGAAAAAACAAGCATTTGGCAAGAAACACGAGAAATAGATTATAATATCAAGATAAACAAGGCATTGGAGTTTAGTGGCGTGATTAATAGATGCTTCTACAAAAGAATAATATATATGAAGCTATCCACTTATGATTTGGAGTTACTATGAAAGGCTTGTGAAAGAATTATGTGAAGAAACGAAGGCGAAGAAGAAATGCTCCTGAGATATCTCAGGAAATGTGCTATAGTATTTGACCATAACTTCTTCATACTAACTCCTTTGAAGTTGATTCAAGTGGCCTTGAATAGAGGAAAGTGATATCTACAACTTTCGTGTTTTAGATTAGAGCCGGATCACAACTGACGAGCCACAAGAATGCAATTACTACAATTTTGGAAGAGTTTACGGTGTAACTTCACAAATAGATTACGCCATAAACTCAACGTTACGCCATAACCACTTATGTTACGCCATAAACTCTACATTACGCCATAACCACTTCAGTTATGCCATAAACACTTATGTTATGTCGTAAACCTTCCATTTGGTTACGCTGTAAAGTCTATTTTGCCTATATTTTGGAAAGTCTACATCAGCAAGGTTATGGTGTAAACTAACGAATCGATTATGCCGTAAACAATCAGAAACCTATAAATAGAGGCCGAATTCAACCCAAATGAGCATCCTTTCTTCCCCCCATCAAGGGGAACGACTAGAGCATCACCCCAAGTCCTTTTCCAGCAATCACCAGCCATCCTAGAAGAGAGAAGTCGGTCTCGATCATCAACAACATACTAGTTTGGTTCGATTGTCATGTTTTCATTACTTTCATTAATTGACAGTAATATTGATTGTATTAATTCCATTTTTGGCTAAGATATTGAAAATTAATTATCTTCATGATTCAATTATCTCTTGTTATTAGATATCTATTTGGTTATACTACTTTGATCCTAAGTGTTAAGCTAATTACTATGTTGCTAGATCACTGTGACCAACATGATCAGGGTCTCGGATACTATGACCAATTGAACTGAGACTCATCAGTTATAGGTGATGACCATTCGGTCCTAGGTTATTCCAAAATAAACAAGTGTTTGAATTCTTTAGTTAATTAAAGTGTGATTAGTATGGCTCACTCTTTCTTCCTTCTAGATTATAATTTAATTATTCCTCTCCATTCCCAGACCAATTCAATTAAGTTTTCTTGTTCTCAAATCTAAACGCGCTAATTTAAATTGCTTTCTAGTTTAATAGTAGATAGCCTTGTTTTAGAATCCTTACACATAGCTCTTTGGGTCGACCTCGGAATTATACCAAGTTTACTACACGCGACCGGGTACTCTTCTCGTTAGTGTATATACATATCTTAGGTGGTTCGCAGTTTATAAATTTAAAACATGATCTATTTAAAAGAAAATACGCATCATTCATCTTTTCATATTCTCCAAAATACAACCAAACACTCAGATTTACCTTATCTTAACACTATTCCTATATTGTTAACTGGAAATGGACATAGTTTAGAATAAGTAAATTTATTCCTGGATTTAAACGTGCAAATATAAAACACAGTAGTATAAATGAAAAAGACCATTCCTCATATATCAATTCATTGTTTAATGCAACTGCTTACAGTTTCATTATCCAAATACCAAATAGGATCAATGCATGATGATCCTAGTTAAATGTCTTATCTACAACAACAATAATTTGTGATAAGGCATAGGTTCCATGAACAAATCAACTAGGTCATGATCTCATGGGGCTTTGAGAATACGTATTTAAAAAATTCACAAATAGTGAAGTACTTTGAATAAAGTGATGATCGTTATTTTGTAAGTGTGCACTCACTTATAAGTATTACTTATACGAGTCTAGTCACATTACCTTTCATAAGATGTATGACATACACAAAACATCCTAATGAAGATAATCATCTCAACAATTTTGCACACTATAAAGCATTCTTATTCTTTTAATATAGTATTATGTAACTATGCTTTTAAACCAAGCATATATAGCCAACAATGTTAGCATACAAGATAAAAACTTGCTTCTACAAAGATTGAGTATCATATCAATTAAAACAAGCACTAGTGTATATAAACAATACTATGTTAAACCACCATAAATTCTGAACACTTCTTTAATAATGCTTGGATATCACATAAACCAAAGATTTGTTGATCATAATGATCTTACTATGATTATCATAATCCATAGTATCTTCATTGTCAATTTTAGGAATGAATTCCTAATTTAAACATTAATCAGAATGTTCCTTCTAATATCTTTCAATTAGATTCTAATGTTGTCAAATCATCTTACATTCATGCAAATAATACAACTAATCCAATACCCAATATGATGTCCATAATGAATACTTTAGTAGGACTTAAGGCCTTCATTCATGTGTTCAATCTCACAAAGTGAGATATATCATTCGAGTTACACTCAATGATATTTCATATTGTACTCGGACTTAATTCACCAAATATGTTTAATGTATCAAAGATATTATTCCAAGGTTTCATGTTTCATCTCCTAAAATACATACAAGAAACTCTATTTCAATCTAAGGGATAAAATCTTACTTAGATAAATAAATTGTTTCTAATTATGTTTAATAACATAATCTATTTTAGAAAAGTAAAAACAATTACTCCCACTAGCTTTGAGATGTACTCATGAGCTATCTTATTTATAATTAAAAATTATATCCAACAAGTGATTTATTAACAAGTAAACTTAATATTATGCTCATTAGATGCGTGCTCTTAATCCATATTTAGATTCTAGCATTTTTGTATACTTTCTAAAGATTATATTTTGGATTCATAAAACCTTATTTGATTACATATCGTCCTCGCAAAGTAATCATTTAAGGAGTTTTTGAAATCCAAATTTTGTCATATTTCTTTCTAAGAAAACAAGTATGACAATCAAATCATCTTTAGATATTTAAATTTCGTAATTGAAGAATTGTTAATTTCTTGATTACGAGTAAACACTTATGTCATTTGACATGCAATAAACATCTATACAATATTGTCCCTATGAGTCTTATCTAAAAAGAAACTCATTTCAACCTTATCATCAACCGATAGGTTAAAGATAAAACAAATTCCAAGAATAAGATTATCTCTCTTTGGACATCATCTCTTCATTCATAGTCTTTGAGTCATTCATTAAATCCAAGATCTAATAATGTATCTCTTATGGTTAGCAGGTTCACAACAATCCTCTAAATCATAATCCTCGCCATTTATATAGTAACATATCATGAGGTATCCTTACGAAACTATGAATGTGAGTAACATCAGTCTAAGGTTCATCATTTTCATGCCTTGCCTTAGTATGACATTCGCTAGTGCCTTTTAAAAGGTTCATGTATCTTCTTCTTGAAGTAATTCAAGACCTACAATACTCCCACTCGCTATTAGCAATGTGAGACTCCCACTCGTTTCTTGTACATTTAAGACTATTTTCAAATGACTTAGCATGACGAGCAACAAAAACTATGTTCTCACATGGGTTGTAGAAATGGTATCCTATCGTTTCCTTTGGGTATCCAACAAAATACACTTAACAGTTCTAGGTATTTGTCAATAATAATCTACAAGATATTTTTATCAAATTTAGAAACTTTAATCAAGACACAATGAGATTCACCTCATATTATTACTAGAATAATGTCTTAATTAACCTTCTAGGTTTGAGTCTTATTGGGACTATCCACGACATACTCAAATATCTAACCATGATTTCTTTAGGAGTTAAATAAGTTAAGGTCATCATAAATCAACACAATATCAGTATATAGTTTGATTTCCCTTGATTGGAAATACCATAAAATGTGGTATTCCAATAAGATTGATCTTATACTTTATGACGTTTCTTATTTAACCAACTTAAGTTAAAATGTAATGGTATCAATAGTATTACTAAGCCAATTACATGCTCTTATAAGTCTTTGATCAAGTCAATGACTTTAAAGTGTATGTGCTACCAAGTAGACATAAACGTTCAACATATTACTATTCGTTATAAGTCTGTGATCAAGTCAATGACTTCATGTACATGTCTTGAACAAAAAGACATAACAAGTTAACTTTTTTACTTTACGTTATAATTCTTTTCCATAAGTAAAGGACTTATTGAACATGTCTTTAATAAGAAATAACAATTATTAAACTAAAGTAAAAATGAGCACCAATTAATGGTCTCAATAGTAATTTCAAGTTAATTTCAAACTCCATGTTTTTGATTTCCAAGAAAACATAATCATGTAGCTTACCTTTTTATCTTGACACATTCTTAAAAGGGCTACATACATTAAATGTGTAAGAGTCCTAGTAGAGTAATAGTTTTCTTACTTTGCAGTCAAGAGAAAACATTAGTCATATTATTCTAAGTTGTTCCTTGCACATAATAAAGATTAATCCCACTTGTCCAGGGTATAACTTATTTGCATAAAACAATACCACACTAGATTGTTTGTTTGTATCGAAAATATAGCAGTGTCAAGCTCATAGCTAGTGTATATAGAACTCCATCTATTGATAAGGAATCGTGCATAACTATCAAAGATGACATTTAAACGAAAGCGACATCTCAAAGGCAACAAGTTATCAAAGATAATATACGGTGATTCTTACTAAAAGAAGATGTTTCACACTTAGAAAGTAACTTATTATTTCAAGCCAAGCCAGGAATAAAGTAGGATGCTTATGAGGAAACAACTCATAACTCCCACTGAATTTGACAACATTGCAAGTTCGTAATTTTCGTTTATAAAATGAATTACTCCCACTCGATCTGACAACATTGTGAGTGTTTCTTTACTAGTGAAAGTAATTTGCAATTTATCTTTCCATTTATTGAATGTCTACTCATTATTGCTAATGTGCTTAGATATTCAAGGAAGTGTGTTCATGTTCTAGCCATCTTAGCTATTTTATTAACTTGAAAAATTGGCATGCAATTCCTCCTTTATCCGCTCTTTACACCTAAGGTGTGTAGCGTCTCTTACTAGTTTTATTGAAACAACTATAGACACGAGATCTCTAGTTATTGTCTTTTCCAGTATTGTGGTAACTTTTCCATGTTCTAATCAAACCTCATAAATATGTCTTGTTTACAACACGATATTTTAATCTTGGTAGCTATAGACATAAGTTCTCTAGTTATCTATGTTTCTTATTATGATTCAAAGATTTCAAAACCGAATAAGGATATTGAAGCAATCTTGAAAGAATAAGAAGTCCAATTTACATAACATGTAAGTTTGGTATGAGTTTGAATAGAATTTAGGATAATTCTATCATTCCTATTATAACTTTTTCCATAAGTAAAAAGTATAGGAAATAGTCTTTCTTTTCATTAGGAAAATTAGATACAGTTTGTCTTCCATAAGTAAGAACAAACTTTTGTTTATGGTATCGTTGCATAAATACATTAAAAGAACTTGCAAAGTTCATTTTCAGTATTTTCAATAATAATCACTTATAAAATTAACTACCTATGTTTATACATAAATAAACAATTAATTTTATCAAGACTCTAAGATCCAACTTTGATGTTCTATCATTAATGCAGTTGATCTACTAGAAATGGTATAACTCAAAAAGGTAATCAACGTCTGATAATTTCAAACATGTGCAACTCTTAGCTTGTATGGGGCACAAGGCATCATAATCCAGAATTACAATGTCAAGTAGCATGTTTAATCGTGTGGGTAGAAATATTACGATATGTAATTTATACATTCTCTTCATGTTTTGATGATGACAAACATGTAACTTATAACACATAACGTACAGTGCTCAAGTTACTTGTAATCACAAATCATCAGTGCATTCATACGTCAACATCTCTCGACGTCTCAAGTCTGCTTCAACAACAAATATAAGTTTGCACCCGACGTAAATGACTAAAGGTATGAACAAACAAACTTTAAATTTGTTGGATGACCAAAGAAATAATCATTGTACCAAACTTTATATTTTTATAAATGTAAGAAAAGGTTTTTACAAAAATAATTAGACAAAGTATTTTTGTTAATATAGGAAATGTTTCAATTCAAAATAAATATTTGAATTCAAATTTTCACCCTAAAAACGGAAAAATCTGCCTTAGATAAACCTTCCTCAGAAAAGGACAAAATCAGAGCGTCTAAAAAATGGGAGGCCCCCTTAGTGATAAGGGGGCCGGCTTAGGAGCTAAGGGGGCCGGCAAAAAGAAAAAAAAAATTTCTCTATAAATAGTGGACTGTTCCCACATATTTTCCCACCTCTTTACACACAGTTTTTCTCATATCTAAACCCTTTTTTCAAACCTTTTTCTTTGATCACTTAACTTGTTATAAGTTTGTTTAAATGTGATCCAATCATCTATTCCTCCAAGTACAAGAGAAGAACTCTCGCTATCGTCAAGATACGAAGTTATGTAGTTTAATTAGTACATTCGTGACATGTCTTATGTCACACCAGCCAAGGCGGAAATACGAGGCGTAACGTCATGGGTATCATCACAACATAATGGTGTCAAGAATAGAGAAACTAAAATGCATTATACAAAGCTAAAATGAACACAAAGTGTCATGACAATACCAAACACAAAAAGAGGAGTCTTGTATTGAGGTAAAAGAGTCACTCTAATACAAAGACATAACAAAATAATCCAAAACCTAAAACAATCATAGAATCAATTCAAAGCAAATACAAAATTTAAAAATAGGGAAACTCCGCATACAAGCCTACGGTCTCAGTAGCCAATCTTCCTAACTTTACTTTCCTCATGATGCTTACTTAAAAATGATGCTTAAAACGTCAACAATAATGTTGGTGAGAGTCATAGGTTTTAGACACGCAATAATACTCGCTTTTACTGTGATTATCAAAACAAAAGAGGACAATAATGAACTATCATGAACTTATGCTAGCATGCAACCAAATATCAAATCAACCTATCCACAAACTAAATTTCCCATTCGGGCATAGAATAGCTGGCAGTTTAAGCAATCAAGCTCACCCAGAATGTATCACACAACATATCACATTGGGTAGGCGTACCCATCCGCTCCTACCGGGTAGGCATACTCATCCGATCCCAAATAACACATGTATCACATAGTCATATGATAGCCATGAATGTCTATACGTAAATTTAAACACATAATCACAATGATAAAAAATTTCAAAACATATTTTGCATCATTTCCATCACAAGAAAAACTTAAAAACACAAATAAAGCCCATGTTACACGCGATTAGGCTAAATGCCCAAGACGATGTAACAATCAATTGATGGACTACTAAGTTTATATTACGATTATAAACCCTTTACCATGTAACATTTCTCATTTTTGTGTCATTGTACGACATTTATTATCCGTCACTATTTATTTTAGTCCGATACGCGTTTACTTTTAATAATTTCTTTTAAGTTTAATTGCGTAGACTAGAAATAATCAATTAATGTAAACGGTCGTCAAATAAATTAAGGGTTGCATTAACCAAGTAGCAAATTATTATTAAGAAGATAATTATGTACTTTGTGTATTTTATTTTTATTGGTCACGTAAAAGGTCTACGTTTCACAATAAAATACATTTGGACACACCCCGGAAATACCTAGACTTACCTAGACTCAAACCAATACCCACTAGAGCCGAATTATGGGACAAGAATAACTAGAAAATCCTTAAATCTTACACTAAGTACAATGTACATCTAGGCTTTAATTAAGATTTGTACAACATGTCTCTAGTTAGCTAATACACATGGGTTAAAGATCACTTTGGATCCTTCCTTCCCTATGAAAACCCACGGCATACATATGTACACACAAATCACCTAGAAATCTTCCATGATATTGCTAAGTACATGTACAAACTCCCATTAATTAATGTTAGTCATAAATGTCCTCCACTAATCTATTACACAAGGGTTAATAACCATTTGGCTTCTCTTTTCCTTTGTATAACCGGCTAAACACAAGACACAAACACAAATCATAAGATTTCAAGTATCTAAGCATATCTTGTAATTAAGAATAGTACCTTGTGGTTTTAACAAAACTATGCGTGATTAACCAAAACCACAAAACCACTAGTAGACAGGGCACGGTTTCGTTGGTTTAGGACTAGGAATATGTAACTAGACATTTTGCCTATAAATACTCATGTATACTTACCACTTTACACTCTTGAAAACTCACATACACCCTAAACACTCTCAAACAACTACACACATATTTATTTCTTGTGTTCAAGCTTCAAACCACAAACAAACACCTCCCTTGATCTCATTCGAACCTACAAACATTTCTAGTTGTCATACAAGTTTATAAAAAGGTTTACACGAGCTAGGTTTGGGTATTTACAAAGCTTTGAAGCTTAGGGTTTGGTTATTAATCATGTTTTACACACGTGGGTCACCACATTGCTTGCATACACACACGTTCAAGAAGCTAGGACCCTTGTAAGTGTCTTAGCCTACGTTCATATTCAAGTTTCATGTTTGCTTCATGTGTCATAAGGCACAATTATTATGTGTTAACAAGCTAAATATGGGTCATGCCTAGCATGACACAACCCATGTCCACTTTTTATAATATACAACATATATAGACTTGTGTGGTGAACCAAAAGCCATAAGGCAAGTAACAAAGATCTTGTGTATAAGCATAAATGTTTAAATATGACATGCACACGTAAAATATTTAACCGAGAGGTTTGATAACTCGTTTGGAAACAGAAACACTTTCATGTCACGTATCATAATACTTAACAACTCGTTTTGCTTAATAAAGGATGTGTACACAATAGTATAGGCGAACTAGGGTTGTTTGGGATATGTCGAAATAAGTTAGCAGAAGTTAGTACTGCTAGCAGGGTTAGTACTGCTAGCAGGAGTTAGTACTACTAGCAGAGTTAGTACTGCTAGTATATTGTTAATACCGCTAGTGTATTAATAATACTATTTTTGACATCCTTGAACTTTCTTATGTCCAACACGAGCTCAAACAAACTCTAACGAATTTGTAACTCACTAATCGGATGTATCATACGAGCTAAATTAGAAGTTAATACTGCTAGCATGTTAATAATACTGTTTTTGACATTCCTGAACTTGAGGGACTGTTTGAAACTCATAGGAATCAAAAATGTAATTTTTGTAAAATAGAGGGACTAAATGTATCGATATGGAAACTCAGGGGTGTAAACGTAAATATTCTATTTTAAACTATAAGGACTGTTTTTGCCAATAATGAAAACCTAAGGGTATTTTTTATAATTAAGTGATTTAAATAAACACTTATGGTATCGGACTAGTCGTGATATAATACAGATACTTATATAACTAAAGTCACGCGAATGATAAATAGGTAGGTGTACTTTAAATAATAATACTTAAACAACCTTGTAAACTTAAAGTATATAGTCGTCACCTTCCCAAAGCACACGAGAAAACAAATACAATAAACGTGTACACCACCACACAAGTGATAACAATAATATATATAAACTAGAAAGTTGTTTAAAGTTTTATACATTAAGTCTAGCCTAAGTACGTAACTAAGAACAGACCGAATTATACTTAGGAATGACGGTGTTATCACTACCTACTTGTGGATATATAATATCAATCCAGAGGACATTGACCTGTATTTTACTATTGTTCCATTATCAAGAACTTTAAATGGCATAGATATTGATTAGGAATTACATTATGTGGGGGTTGGGGCGAATGTTATGAACAAATCTATAGGGATTGACAATCCCCTCTGGTGACTACTTCCCACATGGGAATGAACCGTATATCAAGTTGAATTTAGGATGTTGATGCTGGGTTAGCACATCATTCACGGGACACTTGTTGGCACATAAATTTGCATTCATATATGTCGAGCTCCGTATCATGAGCTTAGGAAAACGTAATTACTTTATAAGAGGTTTTGCATTAGTTGCCTTAATCATGCCACTTGGAAATCTATGCGTCCCTACAAATGATTTAATAAACCTAATAATACACCAACTTATGTCGACATTTTAAGCATGAATTTCAAGGTCAAAAAGGCACGAGAGTGCGATGATACATTGGAAGTCATAATTGAAGAGTCAACAACTTAAGATTTGGGTCTTATTACATTTTGGGGACAATTGATTATAAACCGAATCTTTAATATATTAATGATGAACACAATGTAATAGCAAATGGGCTTATGTAACAAACAATTAATTTGTAAATCCAATGTATCTTTTTTCAAAACGACAGACGTTTAGTAAGTCGTTCTTAGATCTTGTTTCAATTGAACCGTAAATTAACGCCCACGGATATTTAACATATCCCGTGCGTACTCAGATTTGAGGGTGTTACAGACTTGGTAGCAGGCAAAGTATAGAGAACCGGGTCAAAAGTCTTGTTCTGGACTAAAACCATTTTCAAACACAACGCTTGAAAGCAAAATGAGACACTAAACATATAATAATGATTATACAAAAAACGGGCGTTTTAATATGGAGACATACACACATTTACTTGTATCTCAACAAATATTCTATGTGGTGCTTACCATGACCATGCAATCGTTTTAGCATTAGTAGGGTACTAAGTGCTTGCTATTCTATAAACGTTAAATAAATAGATTACGTAAATACTAAAAGACTTTTATAATTTAGCTTAGCAGACATATCATACCGTAATTATTCCTAAAAGTAAAAACTTATATAAGTTATTTTTCTTTTGTAGCATCATGTCCTTCTGCTATACATCATCTTCATATACACAACTGTCTACACCGACTCAGAGCCCCTCGGCAGAGCCTTCTGGGGAGCCGATGATGAGGAGATATCTGAGAGAGGTATTCCACGGGTCATCGTATTAGAATACGACGGACTCCCGATACAGCCAATAGCCCCACCATCACCGGATTACATACCAGGCCTAGAAGGTCCACATACATCGCGAGTTCCTCAAGATGAGGATGAGCATGAGTTTCCGGCTGAGGAGCAGCCATTACCTCCTGTTGATTTACCCACTTCTGAGTCACCTGGATATGTTACTAAGTCGAATCCCGAGGAGGATCCAGAGGAGTACGAGGTTGATGAGATAGAGGATGGTCTGGTTGACTATCCTATGGACGGGGGAGATGATGGAGATGATGATGACGGCGATTCATCTGGGGATGACGCTGAGAAGGATGAGGATGATGAGGATGAGGATGATGAGGACGAGGAGGTGGAGGAGGAGGAGCATTTAGCTCCGACTGACTCTGCTATTGTTGTACCTGATGATGAGCCTGTTTTCCCATCTGAGGGAACAGAGCCTGTTATACCACCACCCTCCACTGACATTACTATTGGGGCTAGGATTACCGTCCAACCTCAGACTTCCATATCCCTTCCACTAGAGGCAGAGGTTGAGAGATTTCTGGCCATGACTACTCCATCACCATCACCACCTGTTTTACTATCACCACCCTCTGCAGGAGAGCGCCTTGCTAGGTGCACAACCCCACCTGCACATTTATCGCCACCACCTATGCCATCACCCTTACTACCATCATCTGGGTGTCTAACCCAAATCCAGACACTCAGGATAACATCCACTCAGGCTCTCATTGATGCAGTTACTGCCGCATTATCATCACCTCCACTACCACCACTACCACCATCTTTATACATACCACCACCTGTTGACCGTAGGGATGACATTCTCGAGTCTGAGCAGCCTCCCCGCAAGAGGTTGTATTTGTCTACTCTAGGCTCCAGATACGAGGTCGGGAAGAGTTCCACTGCTAGACCTACCAGAGATCGAGGTATAGATTATGGGCTTGTCAGCACGGTAGATGCTGAGGAGAGACGACAGGGGATTAGAGATGTTGGGTACGGCATTAGGGATACTTGGGTAGATCCAGCAGGGGCAGTGCGTGAGATAGCACCGGTGACCTTAGGAGAGGTCAATACTAGGGTCACAAAGCTTGCTGAGCTCCATGAGCATGATACACAGGACTTGTATGCTTTACTAGAGGATGCTCAGGATAGTAGGTCTCGTTATCACAACGAGTCGATATGGACTCACAGTGGGTCGATTTACTTATGAGGGATAAGATGACTCTCTAGGAGACAGTTTGGATGATGGAGAGGAGGCCTATACTTCCCGAGAGGCTTGGGCTCACTCGATAGGATTGAGTCAAGCAACTCATCAGGAGCTTCAGACCCATCATGATCACATGTATGCATACGAGACCCATCTCCAGGCACACCAGACACAGCTACAACTGCAGGGTACTCTCATTCAGACACAACATCAGGTACATGAGACTCGCTTTTAGATGCAGCAGGCTGAGTTAGCAGCGCTTCGAGAGACTGACCATAAACGTCAGGCACATATGGTAGAGACTCTCTGAGTCATTAGAGACACGAGGCGGGAGATGAGCGACATGCAAGCTGAGTTGTTATCACTGCGGGAGCAACAGAGGAGTGCTAAAGAAACCCCAAGCATAAAAAAAGGACCACAGATGCTAGGATTCTAGATCATGAGGATCTTCTAGAGATGCTGACCGTCAAATCTAGTGATTTATTTAATTATAATCTTGCTAGTCATTGTAACAGGCATGTTTAATATTAGGTGTTTTCCCCACTAACATAGCCTTAGAACTTTTGTATTGTATTTTGCGTTCTCATGACAACTAGTTCATGTAAAAATTACAAAGTTATTGAATGAAAGGATGTGGTTTATGTTGTACTATATACCTCTCTTATGTTAATATCTCATCTATACATTATTATATTCTATCATATAACCCCATGTTTTGTCTTTTGTGATCTAGACAAATCATGGCACTTACGACCAGAAGAGGACCAAATACCCCTGTTAACAACACTAATCCAAACAACATGACTCCCGAATCCATCCAAGCAATGATTGACCAAGCTCTTTTGTGAAACTCCACCAATGGAGATAGAAGCCACAGTTCGCACAAGGATAACCGAAGGCATGTGCAAACTGCGCGCCCTTGCTATTACACTAACTTCATGAAGTGTCAACCTTTGAACTTCAAGGGAACTGAAGGCGTGGTCGGTTTGACTCGGTGATATGAGAAGATGGAGTCATTTTCAATATCAGTGTTGTTCCATTGAAGATCAATAAAGTTTGCCACCTGCAACTCTGTTAGGTGCAGCTTTGGACTTGGTGAGAATGGACGATATAGAACCTAGGTCCTGAGGTAATATGCAATGACTTAGAAGCGCTCAAGATAAAAAGATGTAGGTCCTGAGGCATATGCAATGACTTGGGAAGTGCTCAAGAAAAAGATGACGGACAAGTATTGTCCGCAAGGTGAAATTAAGAAATTAGAAATTGAGCTGTGGAACCTTAAGGTCAAGGGGAACGATGTTCCAGCATACACTGAACGTTTCCAAGAACTAACCCTGATATGTACCAAGTTTGTTGCCAATGAAACCGAGAAGGTTGACAAGTACATCAGTGGACTTCCTGACAACATTTATCGGAATGTCAAGTCTGCCAGATCCAAGATGTTGGATGAGACTATTGAGTTGGCCAACGACTTGATGGACCAGAAACTCCGCACCTACACAGAAAGGCAATCTGACAACAAAAGGAAGGCTGATGATTCATCCAGAAACAACCATGGTCACCAGCAACAACCCTTCAAGAGGTAGAATGTCGCCAAGGTCTACAATATGGGGACAAGCAAAAGGAAGCCTTATGGGGGATCTCTGCCCAAATGGACCAAGTGCCATCTTTACCACAATGGCCCGTGCACCTAGAGGTGCCACAAGTGTAACAAAGTAGGGCACTTTGCTCGCGATTGCAGGAGTACTGGTAACACAAATGTTGCTAATACTCAAAAGGGCAATGGGGCAGCCCACAAAGGAAATGGTTGTTTTGAGTGTGGAGCACCAGGGCATTTCAAGAGAGATTGTCCTAAGTTGAAGAATAAGGATGGAGGAAATGGGAATGCACAAGGCTGGGTTTATGCAGTTGGGAATGCAGAAAAGAGAGGGAATGCACCGGGAAACCCTGATGCCAATGTCGTCACGGGTACGTTCCTCTTAAATAACCACTATGCATCTATCTTATTCGACACTGGTGCCGATAGAAGCTTTATATCCACTGCATTTAGTTCCTTGATTAACATCGCCCCAACTCCATTAGAAAATTTTTATGATGTCGAATTAGCTGATGGGAAATTAGTCGGGATAGACACTATTATACGAGGTTGCACCTTAAATTTCTTAGACCATCCGTTCAACATAGATCTAATGCCCGTAGAACTGGGTAGTTTTGATGTCATTATCGGAATGGACTGGTTAAGAAGATGTCACGCCGTGATCGTGTGCGATGAGAAACTTGTTCAAGTTCCCTATGGGAATGAAACTTTGACTTTTTGTGGTAACAAAAGTAGCAACGGGAGAGAATCCCGGTTGACAGTTATCTCATGTTCAAAAGCTCAAGAGTACATGGCGAAAGGATGCCAGGTCTTTTTGGCGCAAATATCCACCAAGAAAGAGGAGGATAAGTCGGAAGGAAAACAAATAAAGGACGTACCGATTGTCCGAGATTTTCCTGATGTATTTCCCGAAGACTTGCCAGGACTTCCTTCAGCTCGACCAGTGGAATTCCAAATCGACATAATTCCAGGAGCCGCACCCGTAGCTCAAGCACTGTATCGATTGGCTCCATCCAAAATGAAGGAATTATCAAAACAATTACAAGAGCTTTCCGACAAAGGATTCATAAGGCCTAGTTCCTCACCTTGGGGAGCTCCGGTCTTATTCGTAAAAAAGAAGGATGGGTCATTCAGAATGTGCATCGACTACTGTGAGTTAAATAAACTGACAGTGAAGAATCGTTATCCACTCCTGAGGATCGATGATTTATTTGATCAACTTTATGGATCCAGTATTTATTCTAAGATATATCTGAGATCAGGATATCACCAGCTTAGAGTGCGAGAGCAAGACATTCTAAAGACGGCATTTCGAACTCGGTATGGCCATTACGAGTTCCAGGTTATGCCATTCAGACTAACAAATGCACTTGCGGTATTCATGGACCTCATGAACCGAGTGTGCAAGCCTTACTTGGATAAGTTCATAATTGTCTTTATTGATGACATACAGATTTATTCAAAGAACGAGAAGGAACACGAAGAACATCTTAAGATAATTTTGGAATTGCTTAAGAAGGAGCAGTTGTATGCTAAGTTTTCAAAATGTGAATTTTGGATCCCGAAGGTATAATTTCTCGGACACGTCATAGATAGCAGAGGTATACATGTGGATCCAGCCAAGATAGAATCTATCAAAGATTAGGCATCTCTTAAGACACCAACGGAGATCTGCCAATTTTTAGGTCTTGCTGGTTACTATCGAAGATTCATCAAATGATTTTCAAAGATTGCTAAGTCAATGACGAAACTTACTCAGAAAGGAATCAAGTTCGACTGGGGTGAAAAGGAAGAGAATGCTTTTCTATTAATAAAGTAGAAGTTGTGCAGTGCACCAATTCTGTCTTTACCTAAAGGAAACGAAGACTTTGTGGTGTTATGGAGGCACTACCTATATGGAACCAGATGCACTGTGTTCACCAACCATAAAAGCCTACAATACATTCTCGATCAGAAGGAGCTTAACATAAGGCAACGCCGTTGGCTAGAATTGTTAAGTGATTACGATTGTGACATTCGTTATCATCCAGGGAAGGCAAACGTAGTGGCCGATGCATTGAGCTGTAAGGAACGGTTTGAGTTGTTGCGGGTTCGAGCCTTAGTCATGACAATTGGCTTGGATCTTCCCAAACGAATACTAGAAGCTCAGATCGAAGCCTAGAATTAAAGGAACCTCGTGATATGAAGAAGTAGGACGGTATAATAAGAAGGGATATACCCAAAGGAAATAAAACCACCCAATTTTAAGATAGAATTAAGAATAAGATTTATATAAAGACTAATAAATTTACATCAAAAAGATAAGATTAAAGCAAGATATCCCTATTAAGATTGGAACCACGTGGCCGATAGAACCTATGTTTACACTGAGGAGTTTGGTTACCTTGCTTTGATGACTTCTTAAGATCAGTGTTATGCACGGATTCGCTCAAGTCGAAATATTCTATCCATCTCGGTTCGGAAAAGATGTATCAAGACATGAAAAAACTATATTAGTGGCCCAATATGAAGGCAGACATCACCACATATGTTAGCAAATGCCTGACGTGTGCAAGGGTCAAGGCCGAACATCAAAGGCCATCAGGACTGCTAGTACAACCAGAGATACCCGAGTGGAAGTGGGATAATATCACGATGGATTTTATCACCAAACTTCCTAGGTCGTCGCAAGGTTTTGACACCATCTGGGTGATTGTGGATCGACATACAAAATCCGCTCACTTCTTGCCAATAAGGGAGAATGATCCATTGGACAAGTTTGCAAGGTTATACCTGAACAAAATAGTGGCTAGACACGTGATACCTACCTCAATTATCTGTGATCGTGATGGAAGATTTACTTCAAATTTCTGGAGATTATTTCAGAAAGATTTGTATACAGTATTGTATGAGCTCTATAGTATATTACTGTAACTGTAAGCCAGCGCCGAGGGTGAACCCTTCAAACTCTTGTGGATATGATACTGTGCATTGCAAGTGATCGATTTGGTAAGGTTTGGGTTAAATATTTGCCATTGACCGAGTTTTCATACAACACAGTTTTCGCGATAGCAATAAGGACCACCTTATGAGGCTACTATATGGTCAAAATTGTCGAGCAATGGTGTGTGTGCTGGGCCCGAGGTTGGGGAAAGCCCCACCATCTGACTGGGTCCGTAATTGTCAAAGAAAACAACAGAAAAGATCGTCCTGATCAAATAAAGAATGCAAGCAGCTCAGGATCGACAAAAGAGCTACGCCGATCGGAAATGAAAGCCGATGGAGTTCGAGGTTGGGTACAGAGTTATGCTTAAGGTCTCGCCTTGGAAAGGGGTCATACGGTTCGGTAAGCGAGGCAAGCTGAATCCGAGATATGTCAGACCTTTCAGGGTGTTAGCAATAGTTGGGAAAGTTGCCTACAGGCTAGAACTTCCTCAAGAGTTTAGCAGAGTTCACCATTACTTTCATGGTGTCCTAATCTGAAAGAAATGTTACCCCGACGAAACATTAGTCCAAGCCGTTAGAAAGGAATTCAATGTTGCGATAAAGCTCCAGATCCCAATCCCCTTTAGTTTATGGAAGAGCCTGTTGAAATTATGGAACGGAAGATCAAATGATTGATGCGAAGCCGGATACCATTGGTTAAGGTTCGCTGGAACTCTAGGCGGGGCCCTGAGTTCACCTGGGAATGTGAGGATTCGTTCAAAAAGAAATACCCACATCTCTTCATAAACCGGGCTTGTCATCTACTACAAGGTTCTTAAGCTTTGATGAACAATGCTATTTAATGGGTGGAGACTGTACATTTCTCATTATTTCATGTCATTGTACCGATATTTAATATTCCGTCAATATTTAATTTTAGTCTGATACGCGTTTACACTTAATATTTCTTTTAAGTTTATTGGCGTAGACTAGAATAATAAATCTATTAATGTAATACGGTCGTCAAAATAATTTAAGGGTTGGACTAAAAACCAAGTAGCAAATTATTATTAAGTAGTATATTTATGTTACTTTGCATATTTATTTTTATTGGTCACCGAAAAGGTTATTACGTTCACAATAAAATACATGTGGAAACACCCGGAAATACCCCTAGACTACTACATTGGACTCAAAACCAATACCCACCAGAGCTGAATCTTTTGGGACAAGAATAACTAGAAAACTCCATTAAATCTTTACACCTAAGTACAATGTACATCTAGGCTTTAATTAAGATTTGTACAACATGTCTCTAGTTAGTTAATACATATGGGTTAAAGATCACTTTGGATCATTCCTTCCCTATGAAAACCCACGGCATACATATGTACACACAAATTACCTAGAAATCTTCCATGATAAGCCAAGTACATTTACTAACTCCCATTAATATAATGTTAGTCCGAAATGTCCCCACTAATCTATTACAACAGGGTTAATTAACCATTTGGCTTCTCTTTTCCTTTTCGTGTATAAAGGGGCTAAAACACAAGACACAAACACATATCAAAGATTTTAAGTATCTAAGCATTCCTTGTACATATATCTTGTAATTTAGATTAGTACCTGTGGTTTTTAAACAATACTATGAGTGATTTTAAACCAAAACCACAAAACAATGTAGTAAACAAGCACGATTTGTGGTTTCAGGACTAGGATTTGCTCAATAGAAATTTTGCCTATAAATACTTCATGTATAATTACCACTTTTCCACTCTTGAAAACTCGGTATAAAGCCTAAACACTCTCAAAAACACAATTACACACATATTTATTTCTTGTGTTAGAGACTTTCAAAACCACAAAACAAACACATCCACTTGTTCTCATTTGGAACACACAATACATTTGTAGTTGGCAGACAAAGTTTATTTAAAGGTTTACCACGTGCTTGGGTTTAGGTATTTTGCAAAAGGCTTTGAAGCTTAGGGTTGGTTATTGATAGTGTTTTACACAGTGGGTCGCAAATTTGCTCGCGCATACACACACGTTCAAGTGAAGCAGACCCTTGTAAGCTGTTTAGCCTATGTTTATATTCAAGTTTCATGTTTGCTTCATGGTGGGTCATAAGGCACAGGTTATTATGTGTTAACAGCTAAACATGGGTCGTCTAGTCATGACAAAACACATGTCTACACGTCTTACTATATTACAACTATATTTAGACTCTGTGTGGTGAACAAAAATCATAAGGCCGTAACAAAGATCTTTTGTATAGCATAAATGTTTATATAGGACATGCACACGTAAATATATTTTACCATAGAGGTTTGATAACTCGTTTGGAAAGTGGAAAACACTTTCATGACACGTATCATAATACTTAACAACTCATTTTGCTCAATAAAGGATGTGTACACAATAGTATAGGCGAACTAGGGTTGTTTGGGATATGTCAAAATAAGTTAGCAGAAGTTAGTACTGCTAGCAGGGTTAGTACTGCTAGCAGAAGTTAGTAATGCTTGCATGGGTTAGTACTACTATATATTTGTTATAATTACTGTAGTGTATTAATAATTACATATTTTGACATCCATGAACTTTCTTATGTCCACAACGAGATAAAACAACTTAACGTATTTGTAACCTACTAATAAGGTTGTATGATACGACGCTAAATTATGAAGTTATATGCCAGGATTAAGAGTTTTGTACTGCTAGAGAAGTTAGTACTGCAGCAGTGTTAGTACTGCTAGGGAAGTTTTGTAATGCTTGCAGAGTTAGTACTGCTAGCATATTGTTAATACTGTAGCTTGTTAATAATATGTTTTTGACATTCCTGAGCTTGGGAGGACTGTTTGATACTCAAATAAGAACCAAAAAAGTATTTTGTTTTAAAATTGGGGACTAACGTATCGATATGGATACTTAGGGGTGTAATTTGTTTGGTAAACGGGTAAATATTCTATTTTTAACTTTCCAAGGGCTGTTTTGCCAAATATGAAAACCCTGAAGGGTATTTTATATATTAGGTGATTTAAATAAACACTTCTATGGTATCAGACTAGTCGTGATACTATATACGGATACTTTATTAACATAAAAGTCATAGCGAATGATAAATAGGTGTATTTACTTATTTACTAAACTCCTTGTAAACTTATAAGTATATAGTGTACTCATTACCATGAGCAAACGAGGAAAAACGGAATACAATAAACTGTTCATCAACCACACAGTGTAACAATTATATATAAACTAGAATTTGTTTAGTTAATACATTAAGTCGTTTAGCCTAAATATGTAGAATATGACTTGGACGTATTTAATTAGGTAATTGGACGGTGTGATTCACTACCAGCTTGGAGTATATAATATCAATCAAGAGAGACTACCTTTCCCTTAAAAGGGGTTTTGTTTGGGAGGGGGTTCATAGCCCCATGTTTTTCTGTTATTTAAATAGATTTTACATCCTTGGGGTTAAGACATGCTTGTTTTATAAAATTGGACATAAGTGTACATTTTATACCATGATTACGTGTTGGCCTAAGTTACCATAACCCATTATGTCCATGATCATGAACTATTAATTGCAATTCACGGGCATTCATTGGCAATATATTGCATTTATATATGTAGAGATTCAGTGTCATGAGCTTAGGAAAACGTAATTACTTTTTATGATGTTTGCATTTGTTGCTTAATCATACACATGGAAATCTTGCGGTCCTACTATTGATTTACATAAACCTATGGATTCACAACTTTATGTTGACGTTTTAAGCATGTTTTTCAGGTCAATAAGGCACGAGGTGCGATGATACATTGGAAGTCAATAATTGAAGAGTCAACACTTAAGATTTGGGGTCTTATTACATTTTGGAGACAATTGTTATAAACCGGAATCTTTATTTATATTGTTGAACAATTTAAAGCCATGGGCTTATGTAACAAACAAGTATTTTGTTAATCCAATGTATCTTTTTCAAACGACATGTTTAGTAGTCGTTCTCAGATCTTGTGCTATTGATCCATAAATGTAACGCCCTCGGTTATTCAACATTCTGCTGCGTACTCAGATTTGAGGGTGTTACATACCATACTTCCCATATCTCACTTATACTCTAAATACCTTTAATCGTTTATTCTTCTTTTCTAGTTTTTCGGCAGAATTTTGTAGTCACTTTATGACCACAAGTAAAATACTAATTCATCAAATTGACCTTTCCCCTTTTATTCCCTACCTTCCCAATGGGTTAGGAACTACTGTGATTTAAAAAAAAATATTAAGCCTAACTATTTTATATAAATTCAACATCACAAAGTACTTAAATTCGGATCTGAACGCACACAAAAAATTTTGATTTTTCTAAAAATACTTAGGCAATGAATTAGGACTTGTACTTTGAGCTGGAGTTAATAGACACATAAAATATGACCTCTAATTTTTGTCTAACGTCAATTCAACTTTTAAGTAGGGGTTTTAATACCCGATATCAGACCAAAATCTGACCCAAATTTACTGTTTTGACAACTTTTCTTGCAAAAATTATTTGACTAACTTCCCGACCTCAAAACCTTTCGGGGCTAGAGTTTTTGGAAACTAGACTCTCTGATAATTAATTTAGGCACAAGATTCATCCCAAAACTCACTTTTATCATTGAGATATCGTTCAATCAACACGACCCAAAATTCTGCCAAACCCTAACTTTCAATTTAACGTGATCTAACCTAAAACGTTTACACTCACATGCTCTAAATCTAATCCCGAACACTCCCATATAGTTTTATATCATTAATTTATAGAAAATTTATGAACCCTAATTATTCCATCAAATAAAGTTACTAATTATAAGAAGATTAAACAAAAACTTAATTTAAAACATACCTAAACCTTTACTTGATTACACACGAATCACCACCTTGGTTCTTGATAAAAAAAATATTTTATTTTCTTTCTTGAGGGAATCGGCCGAACAAACAAAGAGGGAGAAAAAAAAGTGATTTTGGGATTTATTGATTTTGTATTTATAATGCCAAGACTCCTAATTGTAATCAATTTTTGTTTCTTTTTTTTCTTTTTCCTATAACCGGCCGATTAACACCCCTTTATATATATTTTTTTATTTCTTTTATTAAATACATATTTACCCTCTTATTTTCTTATTTTTATAAAAACACTTTATTAATTTTGCAAACCTTTTAAGTAAAACTAGTTTTAAACTTACTATTTATAAATTTCATTTTATAATTTTACTTTCCTAATTTAGAAATACTAAAGCTTAATTAATTTAAATACTAGATTTAAATCACTACTAGGAATATATTATAAACACTTATGCTCATATATCAACTATTCATCAAATTACACGATATCACATAAAATCATGCTATCATTTTCATTGTCATAAAAATGTGAACGAAATAAAATAGCTACCAAAACCAAAAGTCAATCACTAATAGATGAACACGCATCACGTATTGATATCAAATACCCATATAATATCACATAAGCACACAATTATAACACATAATAATACTTTAGTCAACTCTAACGGTTTGACTAACCTGCTCAAATCACGGTTGTCACATCTTACATTCACAATGCATAGATCGAGTCCATGTATTCCAAACTTGTGTAATAGATAGATCGTAGTGATCGTAGAGAGAATAGATAGATCGGGGTGATCGTGTTAGTGTTTAGGTAAAGTGAAGCGTTGATAATGCAGTTAGTATTTTAGTTCTCAAAATACAAAGTGTGTGGTAGATTGTTCTAGCTAAGATTAGAACTCGACATTTAGCTTAGTGTTAGAAAACATTATAAGCGACGTTGTATGGTTTGTTATGTTAGGCCTCAAGAAGAACTCGACATCTAGCTTAGTGTCATAAAATAATGTAAGCATCGTTATGTGGTTTTCTCCGCCGAGAAGGGAGCTTGTTGACTAGTGAAGTAACTCTCGAGTTGGGTACTCGGGGAGTGGAGTAAGGCGAAGAAGAGCTTTGTTTTGGGTATAGGGTTTCCCTGGTAAATTTTATTACACCAAACAACATTGAAGTACAAAGGATGAGGGTGACATCCCCCATCTCAGTCCAAAGGACACTTACATGCAACAAATTGCAACAAACAAAGCCACTATATAAGAATGACATACCATTCCTATAACTAACACATAACGAGACAAAACAAATTACTTCCTACAATGGCTATTCAAGCGAATATCATACATATCACAAAAATCTTGCTCTTTCTCAGATAGATCGTAAAGATGAGCCTCATAGCCGTCATAGCAATCCAAATTATCTTCCATGTCGTCCAAAAAGCCTCCTCCCGGCATAAGCACTTCATCTTCATCAGACTCATCCGTATATGACATAGATGATTTTGGCTGACTCGTGGAGCCCACATGAGTCATAGAAAATTGTTCCCATAGACTTCCTTTTTCACTCCCTTTAACTTCCGTAGACACTGAATTAGTATTAGTGGACACATCTTTAAGATTAGGAGTCAAGTTCAATGTGTCATCAATACCAACTATAGTATTATTTGTATTAAGTTCTAGCACCTTGTCTTCCTCTATAAGCATCTCTATCTGACTTTTAAGCTGGCCAATATCAATACCATCCTTAAAATACCCATTTTTGTTTGTAGAACAGGAAGGATCATGCATAATCACCTTAGGAGATACATATGGCTCTACAACAGCCCCAATGGCAGCTTCCATAGAAACAGGAGGTGCACTTGCATTCGGCTTAGAAGTATTCCCCTTATTGGTGCTTAGTTTCGAAACAGGCCTATATATGAGGTTAGTAGGTTTGGAAAACCTAAAACTAAGTTTATTAACAGCCCTGTTCGTACCCTTTTTCTTGTGTTGAAAACCAGCCTCACGTACACCACTTTCCTTTGATGCCGAATTTGAACAGGTCTTCACAGCCCTAAAAGGACAATCATTATCCTCATGATCAAATATTTTACATTTAGAACACCGAGAGGGCTACCATTCATATTCGACATCAAGTTCTTCCAAATAGTACCCCTTACCCTTAGGCAAAGGGATAGCAACAACAATTGATTCCATAACCACATTAGAAAATTTTAACTCAACAAGAATTCGAGCATAAGAATTACAACCCCAAGGATTAAGACACATATCACTAGTACACGCATCTAATCTAATAGGTCATCCCAGCTGTGTTGCAATCAAACTTAATCCAGTTTCCGAGAATGTGACCACGAGTACATTATGAATCTTAACCCACACCGGTACCCTAGTAATGACCTCCCTTTTCAACTTGGTATTAGGATCCCAAATATTCAGGAAAATAGGCATAGATCTTACAAACCAAGGTCTATTTTCAATAGTTTTAACCATTCCTTCATGGGAGGAAAACTTGAAAAAGAAGAAACCATTACGAAAAATAGCACTTTCAAATATATATTTTTCCCAAATATTCTTAACATATGTTTCCACAATAGGGAACGCAACTCGCTCACCAATGAAATAACCGTACAAAGTATTGGCAAATTTAGTGCTAATTTCATCAACCACATCAAAAGGGATCACGACATTCGCCCCTAAGACTTTCACATCATTAGTAAGAACTGAAACTTGCACCTTCTTGGGAGAATCCTGTTTTATTAACGAATCATCATAAGCCCCATCAGCTACCCTACAATTTTTTTCACCATCCAACACTAGCTCATTAGGACTAGGTTGTATAGTAGCAGTAACATCATCTTGCCGTACATTAACAGGTATAGGTGCAGCATGCGTAGAGTTCATATGGTTTGTATTCGACATTACATTGGTCACATAATCCATCACACGCTTATCACCAATCGGTTGTACCATATTTGATCTCGAACTTGCAGTTTTAAGACATAACTTCAGGGGTTTGCCGTCTTTTCCTAGTAACTTGCCCTCAATATTCTTAACCTTTGCTGCCAAGCCACTTTTCTTAGACGAATTATTCCCCAATAGAAAATCAGGTTCCATCTCTCTAAACCCACGAATAATAGGAAATCAACAAACACTTATACCACCGTATGTAACACTTACAGATCGCAAGTGAAAACCCTAATTAAGGTTTACTCTAAATCGCAAAGAAAGAATCAAAAACCCTAAAAACTTAGGGCGTCGATTAGGATTAAAGTGTATGAAAAGCCACGAGCGAGGTTCGATTAAAAACTAACTCTGTAACAGAACAGCGAACGAACCAACCACACAAATAAGGAACCCTAAAATTAGGGCAAACTTTATAACCTGCGAAACCCTAGAAAACAAGAACGATTATCTCATAGAGAATCGACTTAATCTTAGGGATAAATCACATATGTGGTAGGACAAAAATAATTAACGATTCCCGTCGAATATGATACTATAACAAACCGTTCATGCAACACAGATCCAATCAGGTGCTTTCACATTAAACTAATAATCCCAATGATAAGATTAAGAGTAAAACGTGCACAAATAGGAAGAATTGAATTCGTATTGAAAAAGGTTGATGGAGGCAGGAAATCGCCCCTAGAAAGAGAATTAGGTTTTTTTTACGAAGAGGAGCTTCGTGCCACTATAAATCATCGTGTCCGGTTTGCGCTTTCTTTTACCTTTCGCTTTACATCTTCATTTACCTTATTGCCTTACATTTATATTAGCATTAGATCTATATGTGTGTTGATTGTTGCTTATATTGTTTGGATGATGATTGTGTTATGGATAGAAGTTAGTATTATGATTATGTTTATATTGCTATGACATGTTCTAATGAATATAGATGTATTATTCACACTTCTCATATTGCGTTTAACTTTATCGATAATTTGATACAAAACATTTTAAGTTTTTAAATGGAAACGTATTCACCCCCCCCCTACGAGTTCCACAATTGGTATCAGAGTCACGTCGCTCTAATTTTTAAAACAAATGGTTTTAAAAATTGAGTACGATCCACATATCAAATTGCCCATTAAGGGGGATTAAATATGAAAAGTGTTTTGTTGCTTAACTTGTATTAGTTTTGTTGATTAAATACACTTAGTATACTAGCTAGAAGTAAAATGATGCTTAAAATAAGTGTTTTATGTTCGGTATCAAGCTCAGTAAGTTCTATATCTTTCCGCTAAGTCACTAAATGATTTTGTACAAAAAATGCGAATCGGAGTGTCAGATGGGCGGCCCTCTTATCTCCCTGGGTGGCCTCCTTAGCTCCTGGCCGGCCCCCTTATCAATCAGGGGGCCACCTGTCTGATAGATCGAGTGATGGTAGAGATAATAGATAGATCGGGGTGATAGTATTAGTGTTAGGTGAAGTGAAGTGTTGATAGTGCGGTTAGTATTTTAGTCCTTAAAATACAAAGTGTGTGGTAGATTGGTTCTAGCTAAGATTAGAACTCGACATTTAACTTAGTGTCAGAAAACATTATAAGCGATGTTGTGTGGTTTGTTATGTTAGGCCATAAAGATAACGGGTTTTCTTGTACCCGAAGAAGAACTCGACATCTAGCTTAGTGTCAGAAAATAATAGAAGCAACGTTGTGTGGTTTTCTCCGCCGAGAAGGGATCTTGTTGACTAGTGAAGTAACTCTCGAGTTGGGTACTCAGGGAGTGGAGTAGGGCGAAAAGGAGCTTCGTGACTGAACCACTATAAATCAACGTGTCCGGTTTTCACTTTCTTTTTCCTTTCGCTTTACATCGTTATTTACCTTATCGCCTTACATTTATATTAGCATTAGATCTATATGTGTGTTGATTGTTGCTTATATTGTTTGGATGATGATTATGTTATGGATAGAAGTTAGTATTGTGATTATGTTTATATTGCTATGACATGTTCTAATGAATATAGATGTATTATTCACACTTCTCATATTGCGTTCAACTTGATCGATAATTTGATACAAAATGTTTTAAGTTTTTAAATAGAAACGTATTCACCCTCCCCCCCCCTTACGATTTCCATAAATCCCATCTATTGCCTCGGGTTGAAGTTCTGAACGACACACTCGATTTAAGTCGTCCAATATAAAATCAGTAATTTCATAGTCTCGGGTCTGACCATACGATTGTTATATTACATTGTTTGTAAAATTTACATAAAACTGTTTTAGAATAAAAATTACAACTCAAGTGATTTCATACTTGGATTGCAATTGACTTATTTTTAGGGTAGAGTTTTGATAAAATGATGTTACCAAAATGTTGTGTATAAGGAAGCATGCATACAACCTTATAACACCATTATTTTAAAAACATTTCCATTTCCATTTTAAAAACTTTTTAGAAATAGAAATCCAATAATTTTATAAACCACATGCCATTTATAAAATTAGGGTCACCATGCTTATAATATTTTCAAGTATAAGTAACATTACTACGGATAAGGTTAATTTCCCACAGGAAATAATCGAACCCTAGTAACAATTACGACATACTTAAAATATTTTTTTAAACATTATAGTACATTGTTTATTCGTTGCGTTGTTCTCCGTCGCGGGTTTTTCCCGTGTGCGTAAACCACACTAAAACCCATGTGTTATAGATCGTGGCAAGAAAATTATAAAATTTACGTATATAGTCCATGATTTAGCAAAGTGTACATATATTAATATATGGTACAATAATAATTTTAATCATGTGCTTTTATTCCATATTAATTTTGAAAATCATTTTTGCATAATTATAAAAAAACGACACTTTATATAAAACATGCAAAAATTATTTATCAAAATTAATCATACTAAACAACAACCATTTACGCAATTAAAGCATTAATTCAACAAAGGTCTTCCCTACTTTTGCAATTAACCAATCAATTCACGTAATGATCTCATGCATACCATATTAACAAAGCATGCATACAAAATATATTTAGCTTAATAAGCATGGCTTACATGCACATAATCCATGGTTGACAATTTATATGCAATTACAATATATTCAAATTTGCAAATTATAATACATGCATTTATAATAAGCGAAACAAATCATGTAAAATATAACCATATTTTATTTCTATTTTTATGTGATTTTTAAGATAAATTAATTTCACTAAATAATTTCCTAAAATAGGTTTTCACATAAAAGGCAAGAAATATTTAAAATATGCGTTTATATTTTAGCCGGATCCTCCAAAATACATACCATATTTATATTTTCAGATTTTATGTGTTTTATAATAGTAATTATTTCACTAAATAAATTCCAAAAATAAATTGCACATAAAAAGAAAGAAAATATCACAAAATATGCGTATTTTAGGCATTTTACCGTTTTTATGTAATTATAACGCTATTATGTGCTTAATCGTTTGTTTTTGTGTTTTTAGCACTTGGATGGCATTTAGAGGAAATACACGTGACTTGGGCTCATTTGAAGAAGAAACGGACAAGACTACGACTCTACACTAAATCCTTTGAAGAATCATGCATACAAAGCGTGGAGACGGCGTCGCGAGTTCCAAGCGACGAGGTTACGATTTTTAAAGCGACGACGTCAAAACGTAGCCGACTTAAAGTGGCTCTAGAAGATTTGATGTGGCGACGGCGTCACGACTATAACACGACACCGTCGCACCACTTTTCCTATATACAAAACCGATTTTAGGGTTTTAGGTGTGTAACTTTTCGATAGCTTTTGGGAGACGAACCCTAATCTTTATATTCGAGTTTGGCGGATTTTTAGGCCGTCTTTAGGGCCTCAAAACCCTATTGTAACAGTCTTTAATACATATTTTAGTCAAGAAAGTTAATTTACCCTTCAATCTTTTAATATGTCTATGTATTCTTTGATTAATTTGTGTTCTTTACCTTCTTATAACATGCTAGGCTAGATCTTTTAGTATTTACTTATGATTGCATGAAACTTAGATTGTAGATCTTTTTAATGTTGCTTCTTGGGAAACGCAAAATGTGTAGAAAGGATACCATTAGTAACAGTCTTCATACTACCTTACCCCTAATATGGTTGATCCCTCTTAAGATATTTCAATTTCATTTAATATACTCTTAGGGGCCTTGTAATAGTCTTCATACTACCTTACCTGTGTGTTTCCCTAACATAATATTATGTAGATGGCGGGTTCGTGTAATTCGTTCATGACTTAGGAAATACTTGCACATATCATCACAAGTGTGACAAAGCAATAGGATTAGGAGAAGCAATCTGAGGAGTAGTGCATGATTAAGTAAATACATTCGTTTACCATATAAGTTACTAAAGTAGTTTAGATATTAATTTACCTTAATTAGATAAAACAAACCTACCTCTCAAACATATGATTTTACCTGCTTTCTATAAAATAAAAATACAAAAAGAATCTTCTCTCAACCCCATAGACCTTTGTTAGATCTTGATCAAGCCTTCCCAACCTATTCCCCTAAAGAACGATAACAACCCTTGAGTCTTGCCTTACTACACTACACCGGTTAGGTGATCTACCTAGGGAGTTGTAAAACTTCTTGTTAAAGTCCTACGACGACCGCATTAACACACAAAATTGTACCTTTTGAGAATATATGTAGAAAATTGATTTTGACAAATTTTTAAGGTGATTACTCCCAGCATAGAATGTTCCTTCCTGAATTATACATAGTTGATCATGCTATGTATAATTAAGGACTCACAATGTCATGTTTAATTTTGTCAAACTAATGTTATGTATAAGATAGTATCAAATGGTTTTATAATGTAGCAAAATACTTTGTAAGATGAAAGAAAAGTGGCTTATAGGATGACGACAAATAAGTTTATAAGACTATAGCATAATGGTTTATGAAATGGTAGCAAAATGGTTTATTGTATGATTATGAAAATGTTTATAAGGTGATAAAAGAATTTAAAGGGTAGCTTACATAGTTTAATGAAGAATTAAAGGGTAACTGATGGAATCGTCAAGACACATATATTTATAGAAAAAATAAAATAAAGCATCCACATGATACAACGAAATTCATAGTTAAGTACTAATATAAATCTCTTAGGGAATATAGTCCAAGAAGTATTTGACTTCGGTCTCACTAGGCAAGGAGGAAAAATCTCTCCTTAAGCATTAGCATGATCTATAATGAGGCTAGGGTTCCCGCGAGGTTTTCCTTTATTTCCCTTCTGGTTCCAAAAGTTGTGTTTCAAAGATGGAATGTTACGAGATGACGGGTTAAAGTTGTGTTTGAATTAATCAGCATGTTTATAGGCAACATTTTACGAGATGACATAGGTTTTTAAAAGTATGAGACAGATGTTCAAACTTGTCTTCGGAGTCGGATAATAAGAATATCAGTGGGGTCGGCAGACTGTGACAAGTTTCAATGTCGTAAAAAATGGTATTATGGAAAATCATGAGAAGTTTTAGAGACCATTGTGTAACGTTCGTTGTATCACTCAAAACATCTTGAAAATAAACGAGACCATTGTGTCACTCATAATGTCTTAAGAAAAATTTAGAAACCATTGTGTAACTCACAATGTCTTGGAAGAGTTTTAGTATTTATATAAATAACCTTTATATAAAAATATAGTGATGCTCTGGTAAGTAGGTATAAGTGATAAAAAATAGTCAACATTTATATAAATTACTTTTATATAAGGGTGCGATTGACAAAGAGTTGGATAGTGGGCTGGTTTCAGATACCATCTCTCTTCGACGTCTCGAATTGAAACATAAGCTTCTTAACATCAACGATATGGAATCCAAGGAGTATATTCAGAAGTCAAAAGTCACATGGGCGATCGAGGGCGACGAGAATTCGAAATTTTTTCATGGGATAATCAATAAAAAAAGGTCCCAACTTGCAATCCGAGGTATCTTTGTCGATGGCTCTTGGTGTACAGATCCAGGTAAGGTAAAAGAGGCTTTTGTTAATCATTTTGAAACACGTTTTAAAGAGCCTGTTAAACATCGGTTCAAAATTAATTTTCAATTCCCGAAGAAGCTGCTCCAATATCAAGTGGAAGATTTGGAAAAATCGGTTTCGCGAGATGAAATCAGATTAGCTGTTTGGAACTGTGGAAGTAATAAATCGCCCGGGCCTGACGGATACTCGTTTGACTTTTTTAAAAAGTATTGGGATCTTATTGGCTCCGATCTTTGTGAGGCCGTCGAATATTTTTTTGAGAAAGGCTCGTTTCCAAAGGGGTGCAATTCGTCGTTTATCGCCTTAATTCCAAAGGTCTTGGACGCTAAATTCGTGAATGATTTTCGCCCTATAAGTCTGATAGGGTGTGTCTACAAAATTGTAACGAAGGTCCTTGCCAATAGACTCAAGGAAGTCATCTCTGATATTGTGTCCGATACCCAATCTGCTTTTGTATCCGGGAGACAAATATTAGATGGTCCTTTCATTCTTGACGAACTTCTTCAATGGTGTAAAAGGAGGAATAAACAAACTATGTTTTTTAAGGTGGATTTCGCCAAGGCCTATGATTCAATTCGATGGGACTATCTCTTAGACGTCCTCGATGCTTTCGGGTTCGGTCCAGTTTGGTGTAATTGGATTCGTGGGTCCCTTAACTCAGCTAAAGCCTCCATCCTGGTAAATGGTAGTCCGTCTAAGGAGTTTTCTTTGCATTGTGGTCTGAAACAGGGAGATCCTCTAGCTCCGTACCTTTTCATTCTTATCATGGAGTCATTACATCTGTCGATTTGCCGGTTGGTTGATAACGGACTGTTTAAAGGAATTCAATTACCAGGTTCGGTAAATATATCTCATTTATTCTACGCCGACGACGCCATGCTTATAGGAGAATGGTCAGACGAGAACTTGAAGGTTATTCTTTACACTCTCAAAAGCTTCTTTCTTGCATCAGGTTTGAGCATAAATATTCATAAGAGTCAGTTGCTAGGGGTGGGTGTTCCACATCAGGTTGTTCAGCAGGTTGCTTCTTCAATAGGGTGCTCCATAATGCAAAAGCAATTTCGCTACTTAGGAGTGACCATAGGAGATCGAATGTCCAGAAACAAGGCATGGGAAAACGTTATTGATAAACTCATGTCGCGTCTTTCTAAGTGGAAGGTAAAAACGCTTTCTATAGGCGGCCGTCTCACTCTCTTGAAATCTGTTCTTGGAGCCTCTCCTATTTACTCTATGTCAATCTTTAAAGTTCCTCGAGGTGTGCTAAAGATTATGGAAGCTATTCGTAGTCGGTTTTTCAATGGTATAGGACAAGGAGAGACTAAGTTTACTTGGATTGCCTGGAACAAGGTTCTAGCGTCTAAGGAAAGAGGAGGTCTAGGTGTATCCCAGTTTCTTTGCCCTCAACCGAGCTCTTCTCTTAAAATGGGTATGGAGGTTCGTTTCCCAAGATGGTTCTTTATGGAGTCGGGTTATACAAGCTTTATACGGCCCTAAGATCGATGATCATCGATGCTCCATTATTCTATCTGGTTATATTCTGAAAGGAATTTATCATGAAAGATATAGGGTTTGACTTTTGGAACCATTGCAAAAAACGAATTAGCAATGGCACAGACACCAGCTTCTGGTATGATAGTTGGATAGGCGATTCAACCCTTCATGTTAAATTTCCTCGTTTATTTGCTTTGGAGTTGGACAAATTACCATTTCGGTGCTGTGTAGATGAATTTTCAGGTGACTCAGTACCTTTCGTCGAGAGCAAGTGGAGGGAATAGTGTTCAGCATTTAAAGATCTGTCTCGCTGTTGGGAATATTCTATTTTTAAAAACGACACCAACGACACGATGGTTTTGACTTATCTGGTGATTGGGCCAATTTTGTGTTAAGGATATACGAAGAAAAAGTTTTAGTATTTATATAAATAACCTTTATATAAAAATATAGTGATGCTCTGGTAAGTAGGTATAAGTGATAAAAAATAGTCAACATTTATATAAATTACTTTTATATAAATAAATAGCAACACACTCAAAATAAACACGATTAATCGAAAAGCAAATCAAGTGTTTATATAAATAGCATATATATAACTTGAATAGAAATGCTCTAGTGGATAAGTATAAGTATTCAAGAAGTATACGCGCACGGATATTGTATAAGACAATTATAGGACTCCTAATATATTTAGTAGTTATAGTCTAGCTACTAAATGCAACCTAGTTCTCTGTAACTAGTGCTCTAATATCAATTTGTAACACTCCTGAATTTCAGATAGCAGCGGAAGTCAACTAGGGGTGCTACTTCATTGCACAAAGTACAAGTTACAGAAAACGACATCTAAATGAGCCGTTTTGAAAAGTTACACATTCGATTTATTATAACATCAGAGTTTACAAAAGAGAGGTCCCAACAGTTATACATTGCATAAACATTTTTTAAAAGAAAAGTTATTGAATGGTAACGATAATGCAAAGCCTTCAAAATATGCCGTGCAACTTCCTTCCAATCTATTACCTTAAGGACCTGAAATAAACATGCTAAAAATGTCAACAAATAATGTTGAGTGAATTCATAGGTTTTATAATAAAGCAGTGGACCAGGAGATTTCTAGTAATGGTTGACTAATGAAACACCTTCAAAAGTCGAAAATATTTATAATTGCACTAAGCTTATGACACCTGAACATAAGCGTTATGCAAACCGCAATCAGGTTTGTGCCCCGAAATAGGGTGTTCTGCCTAACACCCAAGTATTAATTCAAATGTTAAATGCGTCCGTTTGATGTGGTATTAGTTGTTGCCTACCCGGGAAGAGGATTGTCAGTCCTAATAGATCTATTCACAACATTTGCGTTTACTTCCCAAAAACTAATTAACAGTTCAAGATATAGGGGACTTATTGGCAGTAGTGGTACTTAGGCAATAATAATATCAGGAAAAGTATTCATTTAAAGCACTTGCTGTTGCAAATCATTATCTAAATAACCAAATATTACATTAATATTAAACGAGTTACGCAACAAATATAGATTACATATAGCATATATAATTAATCATAAAAAACATAAACAAGTAAACATACCTTTGGCAACCAAGCTAGTGATGAATCAAAGACACTTTGAGTACACGCACGTGTTTAATAACGTGCAAACCAAACACTACTTCTAGTTACTAAAATAAATAACCTCTGCGTGTATCCACACTACACGTCAAACGATATCACCCGAATGCTAGTTCTTAACCAACGAACAATTAAACACAAGAAAAATCAAAATGGAAAAACCCTAAAGGGTTGTTTATTTCGTTCGACCAAAAGAGGGGAAAGAGAAAAGAGGATTGTTTAAATTATGAGCTCTAGGATCCTCCTTATATACTAGGTGAATTTAAGGTTTACCTAAAATACATATCTTGGAGGAAACGATAACTCAAAAGCCAATCCCACCCCTCCTTGGGCTTTAGGCCGGTCAAACCAAGGCAAAACACCCCTTGGTGTTGACTTTTTGACCTTTCCTTTATTTATGGTTAATTACATTTAATTACCCATTAATTAAAAAGCCTTATTTGTTAATTATTCATAACGAACTAATTAAAGACCGTTAGTGTTCTTTCGTCAAATCATATATTAATATAAATAATAAATATACAAATATATTATTATAAACATTAATAGAATGATATCTAAGTGTAAACGTGTGTGACCCCGTAGGCCCACGTATTTCCAGCTATATAAATATCTGTATGACATGAGCACAAACCAACAACTCCCACTTGCGAATGTCTTTGTCATATAATATAATATACTAACATTGACGAATAGTCTAGCAACATCATCAATGCTCCTAGAAATACATGAGTATGCAGTTTTGGTAAACAACTCAGCCTTTAATGGTTTTACTCAGTCCTATCCTTTTGTTTTACATACAATGTTAAATATGGATATGGATCAATAGTCATTCCATAGTTTAACGATTCTGTTTCTCGCATGTGTATTGATTCAGAATCATCTTAACTACACTTTGGGCACGGCCATGCAAATGTCTGATCAATCCAACGAGGGGCATAGTAAGTATCTTACTCTCATACACGTGGAGGAACAAATCCTATTTTGACTACAAGTGTCCATCGTGTACTTCAAAACATTTCTAAAAATAGCCCTTATGACTACCTTTTAACAGTATAGTGGTAGACTATAATCAAGAAATGATATGGAGTAGTACATGATTAGGTAAACACATTTGTTTAACCATACGAGTTTTTCCATCACTTTACTTTTTTGGAAATAGTATAGAATTAGGAGTAGTTAATTAGTTTAATCAAAACCCCCTTTCAAACCACATTGAATAACATGTGAAGTTGGCAGAATCATCTTTATATATTCTCTAGAATACAACAAAACACTCACATTTACCTTATCTTAACAATACTCCCATATTGTCAACTGGTAATGGACATAGCTTTAGAATGCTACAAGTCATTCATGGATATAAACATGCAAATATAGGACACAATTATTATGAAATGAAAACAATATACCACGTAAATTAATTCATTTATTAAAATAACAATCGTTTTAACATCCCATTATCCAAATACTAACTAATACATCACAGATTTACATTAGACTTCTAGCAGGAACAATTACAATTGCCATAGCATGTTCATAATGCTTATCGTACGGCATTGGTTTTGTAAACGGATCGGCTACATTGTCATCTGTGTGAACTTTCTTAAGGATAATCTCACGTTCTTGAATTACTTCATGAATGTAGTGATATTTCCTCTAAAAATGTCTGGCTCCCTTCAAAATTCTAGGATCATTGGCCATTGCTATTGCAGGTTCATTGTCACATAGCATTTCCATAGGTCTTTTATTCGATGGCACGACACTTCCAAGTCCATTAATAAATTTCCTCATCCAGATGGCTTCCATTGATGCTTCAGCAGCAGCAATGTACTCAGCTTCTGTAGAAGACATGGCAGTAGTGCTTTGCTTGGCACTCTTTCAGTCCACAGCTCCACCATTAAGTATGAACACATACCCCATTTAGGATTTGGTATCGTCCTTATTTGTCTGAAAACTAGCATCAACATAACAAGATACTTTTAGCAGCTTCAGGTTTTGCCCCATACACAAGAACCATATCTTTAGTATTCCTCAAATACTTAAGAATAGCTTTAACAGCAGTCCAGTGAATATCACCAGGATTTTGCTAAAAACGACTACATAAATTTTGCATAAAGGCAACATCAGGTATAGTACATCTGACCGCATACATGATTGAACCTATAGCCAAAGCATAAGGAACTCTTTGCATACGTTGTACCTCACTAGGTGTTTTAGCACCTTGGGACTTTCTATAGTCAGGCTTTTCTATCATTAGAGTATACCCCCTTCTTGGAGTTTTCCATCCAAAATCTCTTTAGGATTTTCTCTAGATAAGCACTTTGACTAAGAGCAACGCTTAGATCTATCACGTATGATCTTGATTCCAAGGATGTATGTTGCTTCTCCTAAGTCTTTCATAGAAAAACACTTACAAAGCTAATATTTAACTTCTTGCAGCATTGTAACGTTATTTCCCATGAGTAATATGTCGTCGACATATAAGATTAGGAACGCAACATTACTCCCACTAGCTTTGAGATATACACATGGCTCATTAAGATTTTAAGTAAAACCAATCTTCTTGATTTATACATCAAATCTTTTATTCCAACTTCTAGATGCTTGCTTCAATCCATAAATGGAACGTTGAAGTTTGCATACTTTGTTGGGATGTTTTGGATCCACAAACCCTTCAGGTTGCACCATATATATGTCCTATCTTAGGTGACCATTTAGAAAGGTGGTTTTGACATCCATTTTCCAAATCTCATAGTCATAGAACGCGGCTATGGCTAAAAGAATCCTCATAGGACTAATGTCTGCAACAGGAGAGAAGGTTTCCCTATAATCTACACCGTAGGTTTGGGTATAGCCTTTTGATACAAGACAATCTTTAAAGGTGTGTACATTGCTGTAGAATATAAGTAATCTTTAAACACACACACAAGTATGAAGAAATCTAGAGAGAAAAAGAGAGTGGGAGGTTGCTTCTAGTGAGAGAAAGTGAACTTGAATAATATTAGATTAGTATGTGAAAAATGAAACAACCAACACCTTCTCCATGTATAGAAAGGGTATTTATACCTACAATATGGCCGGATATGGGCTTTGTCCATGGGATTTTCCTTAACTAGCCTATCTAGTTTCCAAATATTACTTAACGAGCTATCTAACGATATTTATGGAAGTGACTCATACTTTCGTATTCTTAAAAATCTCCGCCTAAGGGAGGTCACTCCATTTTACTAAAACTTAAACCTAGCATACTATGCTTTGTCTTCAGTCTTGTGCTCGCAGATTTGTTTTCTTAACTTTATCTTGTGAACATGGTGTGGTGATCTTTGACATTAGGCTTGAGATTGTTTTTATAAGCTTGACTTGTATGTGAACTTGAAGTTCTTTGAGATCATCAACCAAGCATAATCTCTTATCTTCATCTTGTGATCTTGTCGCCGTCTTGTGCACTTGTGACTTTTGGACCGACACGCTCATACTATTGTTGTTTCTTGGTCTTGAAAGCTTGAATAAGACATCTTTCTTGAAATTCTTTAACTATAACACTTTGTCACTTCGAGAAAGACGTTCAGTATCAGAGTGATGGAAACTTCTATGAAATTCTTTGACTTTAATACTTTGTCACTTCAAGAAAGACGTACGGTATCAGAATAGCGGAAGTCTTGAAACATGTACTTGAACTTTCATGATGTCTTTACTTTTGTCGGTCAAGTATGAGCATGTGGTATTGAATCTTGACTTGTCTTGATCTAATAGTTGCGACCATCAGGATTACCTGCATGAAAGGGTTAGTGATAATTAACAAGTATGGATGAAATTGACTTTGTTACTTCGTCAAATACGGTTGTAATAACTACGATTCCCTATTAATCAGTATAAATATCGCTTATGATCAGGTAGAATTCCAAAGAATCTCCTTGACAGGGTTTCGCAGCTGTACTAGCCATTGTCGTTATCGGAGCGTCTCAAAGCAGACAACACGGTAAAAGTGAACCGGTAAGTTACTATCTTCCCGATTAAGCCGTCAATTCGTGTTCAGCTTTCCTATGTCCAAATACCCTTGTGAGGCTTCCCATGTACATAAGATTGAAAATTGATTTAGGAAAATCAGTCGGTGTGTTAAGATGCAAACGGTTTTTATTACACACCAACAATTTTATCTTTTTCAAAATTCATCCGTCAATATATAAGCTGGACCGAATCGATATCCAGTGTTACAAGTTTGATCCATATAGGATCTAACAAGACACCTACCGCAAAGCTTGTTTGATGTTGGCTCTAGAAGGATTTCCATCGTCATTGTTAGAAATTTTTTGGCATTACCTTGATATTCTAGCAAAATCACAAGGGTAATGCGTAGGACTCTTGATATATTTCTTATTTTCACATTATGTGAATTAGCAAGAATATTTTGGATAAGTTTCCTAATGAGATTTATGGATGATCTCTTTTGGCTCTAGACTCAATAGTGCACATTTAGTTTTAGTAATCGGAAGCTGGAGCAGACTGCCACCTTTTCAATACCTACTAACTCGGAGTGAGAAAGTCGATAGAAATGAGTGTAATATATGTGAGAAATGAAACAAGAGTCTTTTGAGAGACCTTGAGTGGCTGGGAAAGGTTGTGCATTGCGTCACTGGGTCAATGACGACTGTCTTCAATACCAGACAACAGCTTAGTGTTTTTGACAGTTTATGTATTAACCCGGTTTCTACCTAAGTGTAAGGAGGGCTTCTTTTTTTCACCCTTTATCTTAACTTTTCAATTTTAATTCTTCAACCCCTTTAGTGCTTACCGAGACTTCATGACTAGTACCTTGTTAGGTTTGTTCCAGTACTAGCTCCATCTCAGTCGACACTTTTCCCTTATTCTTAATTTTACTCCTTTTTTATATCATACCTATGGACTTCTACACTAACTAGTAGAATGTCCCTGGGTAGATCCCTCTGGTTCTGGCTAGATCATGGGAACGAATACCTAATCATAACCACCTTATAACTCCAAGTAATTACAAACATGGTCAGTCTTTCAGTATTATTCTCAGCCTTAAACCATTCAAAATGCTCCCCCTCAACAAGTGCATCGATATTCAAAAAAATGTTTAGCACATAAAGGGATGAAGCTTGCACTTGAGTTCTTTAAAATCACATCTTTAGTCATATATTTTAATCATATTTTATCCCTTTATTAAAAATATCAAATCTCTTGATATTTTGGATATCAATTGATTTAAATATTCATGGTTTTAGGGAAAAATGTCCAATTATTAACAAGCTAATTAATGGAATATTTTAATGCTCCCCCTCAAATTATGAGGGAATAATATGGTGTCTGAGTACGTTAATTTGAATTTTTTTGAATTTACTAAGAAATTCTTGAAAATTTGTACTCAAACACGATATTTGCCTAATATTAGTCTACCCTATTTATTCACATATTCAGAAGATTAATAATTACGAAAGAATGACCTGAAATGTAGTTGAACAAGATATGACGAAGTCATATTGTCCGTGTAAGTAGTCTGAGGTCTTCTCCGTATTCTCTTCCACCAACGAACTTCTCCAGATTCTGCATTAACCTTCGTTGAAAGAGCTGCTTATCGATATCATGGATCATAACACAAGCCCTTCGCTTGTCTAATCTACTCCATGCCTTCTTTGGCAGGTATTCCATCCTTATTCTCGAAGTAATATCATGAAGAGCAGTTTGAACATCATTGAGCGTGCCATCACTAAATTTATGGAGTTCATCAGTGTGCATCAATCTGTTTCTATTTTCTGGTCCTTGTCTATCACTCCTTGAGGGTCTGAATATGCAATGTATGCGGTTCTGTTCTTGAGATTCGACCTGAATGCGTCTGGTTTGGTGATGGTGAGCTTCTTTTGGTAACTTTTGATACCTAATTGAAGATATTCCACCCGTCTTTGATTGACAATACGTCTGCTAAACATACGTAATGCCACATTCAAATCAAAACATTCATCTATCATGAGGTTGGTCAGCTTCTGTTGAACAAGTAGGAGTAGCATGTCCTCGATGTCTTGTAGGCGAAGTCGTGGGAAATCACCTTCTTTAAACTTGTATAGCTGTTGATCCTCTCTAGGAACTTCAATCTTGTCCAAGTGACCGTAGTCATACCTCTTCATAATCTTAAGACTGGTAATCACAATGATACGTTTTCTAGAGTAGACATCCTTCGACGACATCCTATTGCTTACAAACTCGTAGAATTGTTGACGTTTGGGACCTAGTGTGAAGTACCCCAATATGCATGTTTATCATATACTACCTTTAAAGGAGTCCATATATTAGGAACCATGTCTTCAATCCATTAGACCTCATAAGTAGCAGCATTTGTCTTTGTTATGGAAGTTGAGTATTCTCTGCTTAAACTTCCACCTTTTAGATATTCCAGGTCGTTGTTGATAAAGAAATCGAAAGGGATAACGTGATGACCTCGATGATTTGGAATCAACAGGAGAGGCTTACGGAGATCGAACGGATACTGCTTGCCTTCGGGGTTATGCCATTCTAGTCGTTCAGTAGTAGCTTTGAAACATTCTTTAAAATGATACTCTAGTTCCGTACAACTCTTGCAGATGCCTTTGAGTAAGTTGAATGTCAGTCCAACCAGAAGTTCTTGAGTCAAATTTATAATGTTGAGCCGATTCATGACAAATACAAAAAAGTTGATTGGAGTATCCATAAGCTCATCGAATGAAGTAGGAGGATCGTCTGCACAAGCAATATTACTAATCTAGGTTTGAGGTTGTCTGAAGTCAACATGTTGTCTCTTATTCCAATCAGGATTAGGAGTCGGAGGTCAGATGGGTTTCTTGAACCAGTCAACCTTGGAAGTAACCTCGTCATCAGGTTGTTCATCATTGTACCCATGTCAAACTCTTTATTTTGTTGCACTCCCGAGTCATCAACTGTATGACTTGGCTCTTCTGTATGTGCAGACTTGCCAGATAACTTATGTTAAGAGCGGGAGGTGCCTTTAAAAGAGCTTGTTGACTTAGACTCCTTTGACTTTGGATCCTTAGATGATTCAACATCTTTACTCAACTTCCTTTTTTTCGTCCCTCAGTCTGATCCAGCGGAGGGGTCTTGATCTTAATATTTGTCGTCTCGACTCCTTTTCAATGAGAATACTTCACCATATGTATCAAAGAAATCTTTGTTAGTGTTATAAGATTTGACCAGTGTATCATAAAGCTCCCTTTTATAATCAGCTCTAAGATATGATTTGTGTTCTTCCATCTTGTCCATAAGAATCTTCGTCAGTTCAAACTCAGAGAGTGATGCAGCCGCCTCATAAGTAGACTTTTCTTTGCTAAGACAACAGCTTCTAGTGATTCTATGATATTTTGCTCAATCACAGGAGTTGCAAATTCTAAGACTGCTTAAGGAAGAATCTGAGGAAGTTGAGAATTAACTTCTTCTTTGATAATAGCTCTCACTGATGTGTTAATGAGATTTATATACTCCCTCCTGTCTACAAGAGCTTCTTCTCTACATTCTGCAGTATGGGACTTGATGGCTTATTGAATGCCTTCTCCTAGTTTGTTGTCAATGTAGCGATCTACAATAGCATGAATTGAGGAGATGGCTTGAGCATACTGATCAACTTTCTTTATTTATGACAGATCTCTTTCCAAGTTGGTAACTCTATCATTGAATCTGACTACATATGAGAAGTTAGGAAGTGCGGGAAATGAGGTTGTTGCTTCTGAAACTGTTGGTGTAGGAGTTAGTGTTGCTTGTTGTGGAAGAGGATTGAAGGAAGGAGGTGGTGGAGGAATGGTTGTAGCAAAAGCTGATGTGATTTTAGGGATTACCGTGATTGGTACGATAAAAAGAGAAGATGTATGACCGCTTGGTACTTCATGACGAACGTTGGTGTCCATTAAGGAAGCTATCTCATTGTCAGCTGGAGAAACATTCTTAAAGTTTAGGAGCTTCTTTGTAAAGTCGGATGAGACAGAAGAACTTTGCATTGGACCTTCAGTCTTCTGTGTGTCATGGACAGCTATAAGTGTCACATAAGCATCTTCTTCTTCCTGCTCAAACCCTGACTCTTGAGAAACATTATGTTGATGTGCTCCACCCTGATCAACATCAGTCATTTCTACATCTTCTTTCCTTAAGTTCACATTTACATCTTTGTACAATTCCTCAGCATCAACTAACTCTTCTTCAGTCTCCTCTTTTACATATTCAGCATCATCTTCTTCATCAGTGAATTCGTCAACATATTCCTTATCTTCTTCTTCATGTTCTTTATTGGACTGATTGAGATTAGAATTCTTATCTCTTTCCGACTCAGTCCTTTCGTCATCACTATCATCATCATTGACATCATTATCACCTTCATCATCATTACTATCATTATCACTTTCTTCTTTAATATCATCTTCATCATCATCATCATCTTCTTCTTCTCCACTATTACCCCAAGACTCTTTGTCACTTTTTGTAACACCCTTATTTTATATATCTCAGCGGAAGGGTCATCTAGGGTGCTACGTCATAATATAACAACTCAAGCATAGAAAAAGACTCGAAAATAGACGTTTTTAAATACATTCATTCAAAATAAAAGTTTACATCATAGGTCCTAAATTGTTTCATAATTCATACAACATTTTTACAAATCATCTTCGAATGACTTTTATTTAATGGGCCTTCAAAACATTTAGGTTTCCATAAGCGACAACCAAAATCTCCATTGTCCGAATTACTCAAGACTTTGAGATAAAACAGTTAACAGTCAACAAAAATGTATGATTGAATCCATAGAGTTTATATATATAATACTATAAATATATATATATATATATATATATAATATATAATATATATATATTATATTATTATATATAATAAAATAAAACAATAAAAATTTCGCAAAACACAATATCATTTCTCTCCAAATTCATCAGATATAGCGATGTGGATCATAGACAAAGTATAGGGGATTATTAAAAGCCTCGATGACATTGAACGTATACCCATATAATAAAATGGCCACTATAATACCCTCCCTTGAGTGCATATTACTCTCTATACAAAACGCATCTGTGGTGTCATATTCCGACACAGACGAATAGCCAGCGTCCACGGATTGGAGGTTGACACCCTCGCAAATGAATAGTACTAATTCATGTATAAGGTCTACCATTACCCGGTAGTTTAACAATTCATGGATTTCCGCGGTCTTTTATTCTAGCGAGGTAAGCTAACTTATAATATCAAAGCTACTAGCATAGATTCGGTTCCTTGTTTCCTATTTTTAAAAAACAACATTTATCCCCTCCGGGTTTATAAAGCAATTAAAGAATAAAAGGCGAGGCTATGAACTTACATAGTGTTTCTGACAAGACATAGTCGATGAATAAAAACTTCGGAAGTAGCGCGTCAATCAACCAAGACCTATACAAATTGTTACGGGTCATAGGTTTCTAGATCGAAAAAATAACGAAAACACATAAAATAAATTAAGTATCTGTATACATGGTAGTTTATATGATGATCAAAGCTTCTTGCAATTTCTTTTATTTCACACTTAGAGTTTTCCAAGTTTTTAGTTTTATTTTATTATTACCCTCTTACTCATAATATTCTATTTAGTCCAAAAAGCCAATGGGCCCATTAATCAAGCCCATTAATAATTAAGTGATAATAAGACTCTATAGACCAGGTCCTAGCCGATTAGTTAGGATCCAAGTGGGATTGGCCTAAAGCTAAGTCCATATAGAGTCAATGTTACATTGGCCGAGTGGCCCAATAAGGCCTTATGGCTATTTAAGCTATATATGAACTCTTGTATAAATTTTCGGGTTCTGCCGGAGGTCCGGGATACTTTTTATTTACAGTTAATTTAAATTATAAAAAACTCTCAAGAAGTGGTTCTACCAACTCGGTTTAGATACAAAAATCGCTTTACATAGTAAAGTGTTCGGGAAGTATTAAAATTTTTATACTTTTAGGTTTACGAAAAATATCAGAAATTATAAACCGTAAATGGTATATTGATATATTTTATATTCTTTAGCTTCATATTTAAGTGTACTTTAACAGCAAACCATTTTTGTCTTAGTTTAAATAGTATACTAATACAAATGAACAATTTACTACATAAAAGGAAAAGTTACCAAATTCGGACTGAAATCTTACTTCACCATTTTTATGCCATTTACAAATATAAAGATTTTGGTATGACTATCAAATTAATTCAGAATCAACATTATTTTATCCTAGTTCTCATAAGTTTAATAACTTATTCACCCAACCCATCCGAAATGTGACTTTTTATACCATATGTACAGCAAGGTTAGAATCCACTAGTTTTGGTGTTTTGATCATATATCATTCAATATTCACTTTCTAAAAATAATCCAATTTGCCAAGTGTCCACAAAAGGACTATCTACAACCTAATGTACTCAAATCCAACCTCAAACCTGTAGAAATTTATAAAACCTACTGTTCATTACAGCCCATAAATTTTATGATCATTTTACTTGTTTAAATGGCTATTTTAGCTTTGATTAACCTAGATTCATACACACAAAGCCCATTTTAATCCTTGATCATCATATATCAAGCATGTACATATACACTTGAAAATCAAAAGAGAACATAAACAAAACTCATGAAATTTTACCACAAGAAATATGAAGAAAATGATCAAATGATCAAAAAAAAACAAAGCTTAAACATTCAAACATATCATCACCCAAAATAATTTTTAACCCTCATTTACTTTACCCTAAAAGAATATATAAAACTAGGTATAATCTCCACCCCACTTTTATAACCCTCTTGAATACACCTTTAAATCAGCCATCACCACCCAAAATCAAGGATTACATAGGTATTCATGTATACTAAGTGTGCTTTATTATTTTGATCTTCACAATTTTTTAGGGATTGGTAGTTTTTTTGTGATCTATATATGGCGTCAGGGCGATGCAGGAGAGAGTAATGCAGATTTTTGAGTATAAAATACATTGTGTGTGTTTTTAGATAGCAAAGTAAATGTTTATATAGGATTTTAGGACCAAATAGCCACAGTGTATTACTTATGTGACCATGGAATCAACACCAAGGACACCTAGCCCCTTGGTTGATCCGCCCCAATGAGAGGGGTTTTTAGTGGGATAACTTATAAAAACTTGTCCCACATTTTGTAAATGCGAGTATTATCAAAGTCTGATATTTAAAAAGGTACGATTTGTAGTTGTTTTTCGTAAAAAGTAAAAATAGTACGAGACACAAAAAATAAAAACGAATGTATTAAAAATATTTCTATAGCATTTTGGAAATATAAACGTCAATGCTTAATGTAGCATTTTCCGGTTCCTCGTAAATGTTACGTAAATTACAAGTGTAAGCCCCAAATTTATCCCCGGTTAGTCTGAGTTATATCTCCAACAAAAAAAATAAAAATATAATTAATACTGAGAATAAAAAACGACCAAAATTGACGGATTGTCACAGCATTTCCCCCTAAAAAGGGATCTTCATCCCTGAAGATTAATTCATCTTGTCGCCCGCTTCTTATTAAAATCAAAGAGATGAGGGTATTTCTTCCACATCTAGTCCTCCCGTTCCTAAGTATATTTCGGTCCACGACTCGAGTTCCATCAAACTTTAACTATAGGAATCCGACTTTGCTTAAGTTGTTTCACTTCTCTAGTAGCCAATGCGAGATTCAATGGGTTCTTTGATGAAATGCAACTTCTCGTCGATCCATATACTTCGGCAAGTAGGAATAAAAAACTGTCAATCTGATAAACTTTCTTCAAGATTGAAACATGGAATGTGGATGATAAGCCAGATTTGGACGGGCTTATGGACAATACCAGCTTATCTATGATAAGCTAGAGCTTGTTGATTTAAGCTCTATAGAGCACTTAAGGTCCCTGTTTAGCTGGGACAAAGGTATTTCCCCTTTCCTTTCATTTAAAGCTTAATTTGTTAGTTGCTAATTATCTACTTATAATTGCTTATTCTGTCTTGTTATTGCTTAAATATGTCTAGTTTCTAGTTTGGTTTAGCTTATTTTATGGTCACTTAGAATCTGTCTTTTTAATAGTTAAATTAGCTTATTAGTTCTGCTTATTAGATAAGTGCTTAATTTTCCTTACTTCTTGCTTATTAGTCATTAATATGTTTAGTTCAATATTTGTTTTAGAAAATCAAAGTTTTGCAAGATTTGTTTTAGCTTAAATATTGAGTTCTGAGTTTTAAAAGGGTGTTTGGATTAGTAGTGTTAATTCATAGTTGATACTGTTTGATCACTAAATGCTTTGGATTCATACTTGTTAACCTCAAATCTGAGTTATTAGGAGTTTTTAACAATGTTTGATTGGGATTTATTAGAATTTAAGGATTGAATTCATGGTTTTCATGTATATTGTTTCATTAAAGGTTTATGGTACTGCTTTGTTTAGAATTCTTAAGTGATGCATTAGAGTTTATGATTTATGATTTGAATTGCTTTAGTTCTGCATTTAAATGCATTAGGTACTTAAGGATTTGAGTTTTCTGCCTTAGTAATGTCTTTTAAAAGTTTTCAAGCCAAAATTGTTTTAGGCATAGTTCTTAAATAACAGATTTCATTAGCAGTTTTAAGGTTCAAGTTCTTGATGATTTTGGTTATTTTTTTATGTTTATGAGCTTATTAGGATATAGATTAGACCTGTTTTGAGGTTTTTGATTGGTTGCCTTAGTTTAAATCATAGCAATCTTGTCTTAAAACTGCTTGTTTACTCAGAAAAACCAAAAACAAAAGTAGTGTGTGTCTGCCATCTTTTCTAGTTTTTTTCTAGCTTATTAACTTTTCCAAATTTCTTATTTCTAGCTTTTATGTTCTTCTTGGTTTTCATTCTTTATCTGTTTTCATGTTTTAGCTTATACCTAGTGCTTATTAGTCCTTTTATAGTAGCTCAAACTTTGGTCTTAAGTTTTTTAAATCCTATCTCTGAGTCCACTGTCTCTTTTCCTTTTTGATATTTTTAGTCTATTCTTTTTGCTTGTTTCCTAGTTCTTAGAGCTTAATAGGTTGAGTCTTGGTCTGCTTTAGTTTATTTGCTTTTTCTTTTAGCTTATTGAGTTCTAAAAGCCAAAACAGTTTTAGCTTATTATACTTCAAAAGCTTAAATACCAAACCTGTCATTTTCAATAGCTTTTTCTGGCTTATTTCCTCAGTTTTATAAAAAGTCCTTTTACAAAAGTTTCTTATTTTCAGGTTATTTATCTTTTTCAAAAATAAGTTTTCAAAAATAAAAAGATATGATGGAAACACTGATATAATTACAACTAAAATTAATTAAATAAAACCTAATTTAATCTACGGGAAACAGATATAGGAAATGGGGATCTTAAAAACTACGGGAAACAAAATTAGTTATAGGGAAATCCTAAAATTAAATCTATACTAAAATACGGGGAACAGAATCAGGTATCGGGAAACCTAAATACTAAAAATTAAGAAAATAAATGCTAAATTAAATTAAAAATTGTAAAATAAAAATACTAAATTAACTTAATTTGAAAATAAAAAAAACTAGAATTAAAAACGGAAGGTCGTATAGAATGCTCAACGCAAAGAAACCGGTAGAAACGCACTCGGTAAAAAACGGTGCCCGTAAGACTGAATTTTATGAAAAATAAAGCCTACACTAAATTTTATATTTTTCCTAGACACTAAATGACAAAATAAAATTTTATAAAAAAGAAAAATATTTTTTTATTAATTTTCTGATTTTTTATGAATTTTTAAAGATTAATAACTAATTAAAACTAAGAAAATAGAAAAAGACAAAAAATAAAAGTTATAAAAATTCTGAAAAAATAAAATTAAATAAAGAAAAAGTTAACAATTCTAAAAATATAAAAATGCCTAAAAGTTACTGTTTATATAAAAAGTAATTAAACTAATTAAATCTAAACCTAATTTATATTAATTAAATTAAATAAACTAACAGGGTAAACTTAAAAGGACTAACGGGGCAATTAAATACTAACCCTAGCTACTAACAGTGTTAACAATAAAAAGGTGAATTTACACAAATGGTCCCTGAACTTGACCCCGACATGCAAAGTAGGTCCTAACAGCTTATTATGCAAAAGTCAAAGAAGCAAAGTTGTAAAGGGGACTTAGGAGAACATTTTTCATAAAAGGTGCATAAGCTGAAGTCCACTAAATAAGCCAGAAAAGTAGCTTATTGATGCTGCAGAAGCTAAATAAGCTTATGGCTTATTTTTCTTGGCTTTTATGGGGCTTAAGGCTACTAAATAAGCTAAAATTAAAGGGGACAGATAAATAGGGCTGAGGGATACCTAAATAAGCTATAGATTCCTAAAATAAGCCCTAAAATAAGCTGGACTACAATAAGCTATATCTAAACATTCTCATATAAAGGCAGAAAAAAGGGGTTTTTAAACCTCTATTAAGCTATGCTAATAAGGGTATTAAGCTATGGTCTTTTGGGGGCTTAAAGAGCAATTAATAAGCTACAATAAAAAGCTAAAAGATACTAGGGTCTAGTGGATAAATAAGCTGGAAAAAGGGGTTGAGATTGGATGCTCAGCACCAGGGGAGCCCAAACAGTGGACAAGGGGTCCTTTTTAAGCTTATGCAATAAGCTCTAAAGGGCTTTTTAGCCAAATCCAAGCACAAACAGATAAAAAGGGCATATGATTGAGCTTATTTCCAAAGATTTGGGGTTTTAAAATGCATTTAAACATGCTGATTTATGGACTTAAAAATGGCTTTTTTTCACAAATTAGGTATACACACACACTTGACTACACTTTGGTACATTACAATGACAGGACAAAGGGTGTTGAAAAGGGCTGAATATATCATTCAAATGACACAATAAATGTGTGCTTAAGCTGTGTCAACAGCTTAAGCTTTTAAGCACAATGTGAACTTATGAAAAATCTGCCAGAATACAAAGGACTTAGAAACTTTATTTTTAAACTAAATCTTGGAATTATAATGGCTTAAATGAGCCTACACACTCAGCCAAGAATGGCTGAGTGCCTTTGACCCATGGTGGTGCTCAAACTGACCCATTTTAAGTCAGTGCCAAACACCCCTTTAATATATAAAAATTGATTTTTTACTGATTTTTAGGTAAATTAAAACTGAGAAAGGGTGTTATAAGAGATGCTTAATAACTTTAACACATTTTTAAACAAGTTTAAACAGATTAAAACGGCTTAAAATTATACTTTAAATGTTGACAAATGCAATAACAAGAGAACTCTTAAATTTTTTATTAAACTTCCAAGAAATACAACTTAAAACGTTTTAAACAAACTGAGTACAATAACTTTAAAGCAAACTTAATTAAAATTAAACTAAGAAAGTAAAAACAGGGATGATGGTCTCGGCTTGTTCTTCTTTTCTTTTATAGAAGTCCAAAGGCATCACTTGGGGCTTGGGCTTTTCTCTTTCCTTTTTAATATCCCTTGGGAATGCCTTGGTCTTGGTTTGTGTTTTAGTTGTGTGAGTACGACCTTTATTTGCACACCTTTCTAGCCCTCATATCACTTTTGTGCTTCTACACAATAACAACCTCACCAATGATGTTCATGGGTTGTGTAAATTGCCAGACATGTGCTTACTATAAGGTTTATGGGGAGTTGGGAAAATGGGATATAGGCATTTAGCTGTTGAGTGTACTAGGGAGGTGGGTTAGAAGAGAAACCGTGGGTGAGGTGGTTTGGGGTTGGCGGGAAAGGGGTGAGGGTACGGGTTGGTTACAGGTTTTAAAAGAGAAGAAGGAAAAAGATGCACATTTGGCCCCCCAACTTTCTTACTCTATTCATTTCATTTTAAACCCTTTCTTAGTTATAACCGAGTTTGGGTTTTAACAGCTTTAGTCCCTGCGTTTTTATAACCAAAAGTTTAAAGAGGGTTTTGGAAAATGGCAAATTAGGTCCCTGCTGTTTATATAAAAGGGAGTTTGAGTGAATTGCAAAACCAGCCCTTATGGTATTTTCTTTCATTTTCATTATAAAACAAGTATAAAAATGATATTTTTGGTCCTTATGTTTTATAAAAAGGGTGTTTTGGCTTTGGGTTTTGTATTGGGCCCATTGGGTTTGGGTTTGGGCCCAATAAGGTGTGTTTTAGGTTTGCAATGGCTGAGATTGGCTGTAACTGGGCTAGATTGGTGTGCCTTCCAAAGTCCTTCTCATCTTGGTCAAATGCACACGAAATGGTCTTGTTTTGAAAATGATTGAGGCCTATTTGGTCTTCACAGTCTTCAAAAATATACTTATTGGCTTTCCCGGCCCACAGAGGGTTAAGATTGCATTCAATAGTATTCTTCATGTTCCTCCGCTCCGGTTTGACTGCTGATATCCTCATATTGACTCTGACTTTGGCCATTTTTGGACTTTGGCCCTTGATTTTGCACTAGTCCTTGCTCCATTCCATGCTCAGTTTTGCATTTAGGCCTTGGTTTTCCTGTCTTTTTGTTTGATATCCACTTCCTGCACAATACAAATGCAAAACAAACATATATTTGGCAGTTTTTGTCTGTTTTTGGTCATTTAAGCTCGTTTTTAGAGGTAAAAGATATGTGTAATTAAGCACTTATCATGTACCATTACCACTAAAGCACGCACTCGAATTGGTTCCTTATCCTTCCTACTCAACGCATCAGCAACAGCATTCGCCTTTCCTGGGTGATAACGAATAACACAATCGTAATCACTCAGAAGTTCAATCCATCTACGCTGCCTCATATTTAGCTCTTTCTGATCCAAAATATGTTGTTAGCTTTTGTGATCAGTGTATACCGTACACTTAGTGCCGTACAAATAATGTCTCCATAGCCGAAGAGCAAAAACCACCGCACCTAATTCCAAGTCTTGGGTCGTATAATTTTCTTCATTCTCTCTAAGTTGCCTAGAGGCATACGCAATCACCTTTTCTCGTTGCATCAACACAACTCCAAATCCTTAAGGGGTGCATCACAATACACAACAAAGTCTTCGCTTCCTTCGGGTAGTGATAATATTGGCGCACTACACAATTTTAGCTTCAATGTTTGAAATGCCTCTTCTTCGTCATCGCCCCACACATACGGCTTATTTTTCTGAGTGAGTTTAGTTAATGGTTTGGATATTAGAGAAAAATCCTTAATAAACCTTCGATAATAACCTGCCAAACCCAAAAATTGTCGCACCTCTATTGGTGTAGTTGGTGCAGCCCAATTTTTAATGGCTTCGATCTTCGCAGGATCAACATGAACTCCACTACTATCAATCACATGGCCAAGGAATTGCACGGAATCAAGCCAAAAATCACATTTCGAAAACTTAGCGTACAACTTTTCGCTCCTTAGCAAATTCAAGATAGTCTTCAAATGTTCACCATGTTCTTCTTTATTTTTGGAATAAATCAGAATGTCATCAATGAATACAATCACGAACTTATCAAGATACGGCTTGCACACGCGATTCATCAAATCCATGAATACTGCAGGTGCATTAGTCAGTCCAAAAGGCATTACTTGAAACTCATAATGTCCATAACGAGTTCTAAACGCTGTAATTGGAATGTCTTCCTCGCGGATACGAAGTTGATGATAACCAGACCGTAAATCAATCTTCGAATAAACACTAGAACCTTGCAGCTGATCAAATAAGTCATCAATCCTTGGTAATGGATATCGATTCTTGATCGTTAACTTGTTCAGTTCTCGGTAATCAATGCACATTCGGAACGATCCATCCTTCTTCTTCACGAACAATACCGGAGCTCCCCACGGTGACGAGCTCGGTCGAATAAAACCTTTCTCTAACAACTCTTGCAGTTGCTTGGACAACTCCTTCATTTTGGATGGTGCTAAATGATATGGCGCACGGGCCACCGGTGCAGCACCGGGAATAAGATCAATACGGAATTCAACTTGCCTTGGTGGCGGAAGTCCTGGTAATTCTTTGGGAAATACCTCGGGAGAGTCTCGAATAACAGGAACGTCTCCCAATAGCTTCTCCTTCAATTCCTTCTGATTTACTTGAGCTAGGAATAACTCACAACCTTTCTCGAATCAAGGGAATCAAGAGACAGAGTTAGCAATTGAAGAGCGAAGTCAACGTGTGATTCACACTGGCTAATTTTGAGTCAAAAGAGAGACGCATACCATGATGGGTATGCATAAACCCCAAACTTTCATAATTCGTTATTCACATCCGAAGGCATCTCAGATCTTTACCCACGTTACTCAAAGGAGGATTAGTCAAAAAGAAAGGATAGAAACGTCGAAACTTCAAGTCGGGTATCAGTAGTCGATAATTTGGATAAGTGTCCAAAGAATTTCATGATGAAAAGAAAGGAAATAAGAGGTAGAATAACAATTGTCAAGTAAGACCGCATCCACAGATGGTTAATTCGATTGGGAAAAGGATAAGGGCACATATGTAGATGTCCCTAACTTGTAATACTTGCAAGCCAAATTTTTTTTTTGGAATTACGGTTAAAAGTTGACCTTTTCAAAATCGTACGGTGACTACTATTCAGCCTTGCATGGCCCCTTCTAAATTATACGTAGGTGCACGAATATGTATAATTTAGGAATAGGAATGCAATGCTCAGTTCGTCAAACTAGTGTTATTATATTTAAATGTATAACCATGCTTAATTATAAGATGGAAATCAAAAATGATTTTACAGGAATGTTCATAGTATGAAAGTAATTTAATTTACAAGATGTTTAATAAACAACTTTATTGTGATAACGACTATTTATAAGTCTTAAATAAAATTACTCGTAAAATGATGGAAATTTAAATTTTTCTCAGGTGATATTATATTAACTTATAAAACAATAAGTGGTTTGCATGAGAGTAGTCAAGAGTGGTTCACAAAATGAATGGGTGGAACGATTACAATCTGATAGGAAAAGAGTTTAGACAAAATCGTCATGAGATCCATGATATCGATGGCGATTGAGAATACGAAGAGAAGAAATTACAACACAATTCAAATCATAATGAGTATTCATTCAATTATTGCATCAAACAATTTATAAGAACAGTTAAAAGAAACAAGAAAAGAAAGATAACAACGACACACGTAGAATTTAGAAATCAAAAGATAGTCATTTCATTAATCACAAACGAGTCACAAGCTGTATCGTCACACATTACATGTCACCATCTAATGCTATACAACTCCAAGGACTAGTTCTACTAACTGATATCTCAGTTTAGTTAGTGATTTACAAAAGATACTACAAATGATAAATTAATCTACTAAGAGTCACTAGGTGATCCATGTGACTCAGAAGGCTCTCGGTCCCACTAGGAGGAGAGTTCTTTGATTTCTTTCTCGGACGCTCAGTATCCTCATCATCAGATGGCGGCTTAGGAACAGCCCTAATACAAACCATATCCAAGTAAAACATCTTATTCCACACTCGGGACTCATGCAACCTCCTTTTAGCAGTATCACGCTCCATACGAGCTCACGCCAACTTAGTCTCAGTCTCAGCCAATCTTTTCTTCAATGTGGCATTCTCCCCACTCTCCAATACCGACATCCTCTCGAGAACATTACCTAAAGTACGCTCGACATTCTCCAAATCATGATTAAGTAACTCTCTTTTCTTTCTCCCTAATTTTATTCTTGGATTTGAGAAGAGCAATCTCAGTTTGACATGTACCTCACTTAGCCTCCATCTCTCTAGCTCGAGCACGTGACGCCTCTAAATCACGCCTTAAGGCCCACTGTGCTAATCCATCAACATTAGATGAGTCACGAGCAGAAGATGACTCTCCTACCTCAAATAAGCCCCTCGGAAAGTCGCGAATAGCATAAGGCTTTTGGGTAGTAGTCCCAACAGTAGCCCCAGGTGCAACATCAACCTCGGGTGCAACATCAACCTCCTCGTCCTTTGACTCAGAATTAGAAGACTCATTGGCGGGGTTTTGTCACCCTCCACCTCATAAGGAAAGATCAACTCCGCATCGTCATCGACCTCAATCTCAACATCTTCATCCTCGATACCCTCATTATTAACATTCTCATTCACATCATCATTCTCTACTAACCAACCATTCATATTACCAGGCTGTTGTGGGTTAGGATGTTGGGCAAACTAATTCCCATGCCCATTATTTGGTTCTGGTTCTTCTTCCGGGTCTTTTTTGTTACAATCAACTAAATCAATATCGTCGGGAATGTCAACCATTTCGTTGGGATCATGGATATTCACAACTTGGTTCGGCTCGTTAAGATGATTAGGGTTCTCCATGACAATCCTCGTCGTATAAATATCTCGTATTAGTATTAAATAATTACATAATTATCATTTATATTCAAATAAATGAAAATTTCATTCTATAACTTGAGAAGAGCATACTTCTTAATTTGGCACGTTATCCCCAACTCAGCCTCCGGACTCTAGCTTGTGCACGTGGTGCTCCGCTTAATATGCCTTAAGGTCCACGGTGCAAATCCATCAACATAAGATGAGTCACGAGCAGAAGAATGACTTGCCTACTCAAATAAGCCCCTCAAAAAAGTCGCGAGATAGCATACGGGCATTTGGGTAATAGTCCTAACAGTACGCACTCTGGTGCAACATCGACCTCCTCATCCTACTGACTCAAAATACAGATGATACAGAATCATGGACTGACAATCTCAGGTAGCGGGTTTTGTTACCACCACCCCCCGCCTCACCCCCCCCCACCCCCCCCCCCCCCCCCCCACCCCCCCATCCACCTCATAAGGAAATACCAACTCAACATCATCCTCGAGCTTAATATCAACGCATCTTCTCGGGTTCTCTTTAGGATTTTCTTCAGGATCTTCTTCGTCATATATCAACGCCAAAGTCAACTTTCGTCGGGAATGTTAACCATTTCGTTGGGGTTCATGGATATCCGCAACTTGGTTCGGCTCGGGAACAACTGGGTTCACTTCGGGAATAGCTTTGTTCGGCTCGTTAAGGTGATTAGGGTTCTCCATGACAATCTGCGTCGTATAAATATCTCGTATTAGTATTAAATTATTACATAATTAACATTTATATTCAAATAAATGAAAATTTCATATTATAACATATATATATTTTTTCAAATATATATATCGATAAATAAATCCTTCTCATTTTGTCCATCAGTAATTCGGAGATTTCGCTTGCACAGTTATATTTAAAAGATTTAAAAAAATCTTTGTTCATCAATTTTTTTTGAAAATTCTTTTGTTCTTATAATCTTTAAGCTCTTGATACCAATCTATTACACCCCATTTTTCTATATCTCAGCGAAGGGTATTTATTAGGGTGCTAGTTTAATCAATAACTAAGCAATAGAAATAAGACTCGAAAATTGATGTATTTTAAATATAACCATTTCGAAATAAAAGTTTCATTACATAGGTCCCAAATATTTCCTATTAATACATCATTTTCAAATATTTCTTTCGTAATGATTTTCTTTTTGAATGGGCCGTTCAATTTATTTAGTTCATTAGCTTATCACGAATCTTCTGCATTAATCCGAGAATTACACTTCAATGCAGCCTAAGATAAAAATGCTAAAAAGACAACAATAATGTTGAATGAATCCATAGAGTTTATATTTATAAACCCGCATTTTTCTTCAATTGTATTATCCATTCTATTAGTTGCAATTTGTACAATCTATCATATTATATATGAATCATCTTTTTCTAGGGAAATTTTTCTGCTTTATTAAATTGCTTACTTAGCCATATATCAATGTGCAACCATTTACTTCCATAACTAAAGTTAAGGACTCACGCAACACTATCTATCGGAATTCCCTATCTTCATTATGTCAAGCAATCATCTTAAATCATGTCAAGTCATATCTTAATATTATTTTTACAATAGTACATTACTCATATAATGTGTCAATTGCAACATTATATCAAAACGGGCTTTAAACCGTTATTGTATGCCTCTAAACCCTAATTCTATGAAAGATTAACATCTAAAGTGAATGCACAAGCTACTAAAGAATCTGTACATGTAATATATCATCGCGTTTGATATATAAAATCTTCTTCAGTCAATGTACAAAGTCCTTACAAAGCTTTTTTTTATGTACAATCATTAAGCATGATCTCATAATATAGCCGTTTTAATTCTGTTTTCTTTTTAATTTCTTCTCACCATCATGTCTTGTACAAGCTACTACACTTAATATACACATGTGTAAAACCCTATTATTTATTCATAAGCTTTCATCATTCTTATTCACTTCTAAAACCTAATTTCAAAACTAACCCTTGAAACGGAGCTAGTTTTAAACCATGAACCCGTTTCATGTTTTTATTCCATTGTAAACCTAAACCAACATCTCAAATAAGTTGTAATACTTAATTTACACATTCTAATCAATTCCATCATCATTTCATCATTTTACTTCAATTATACAAGAAATAAACCTAGAAAACCCTAATTATGCCCTATTGGAGAACTTTTGACTGTTTACTCATTCTTTCTACATGTTTAACCCAAACCACTTATCAATTTTGATTATAATCCAATAATATAAGTCTTAGGATCAGTAACCTATCATTCCTAATCAAAATATACCGAAAGCAAGCTTGAAACCTTAATTGAGCCTAATGTACCCGAAACTAAACTTGCAAAGTGCCCATTTGAAAGTTTTTCTTGCAACCAAGCACCTCGATGACAAGCACCTTACCTCTATAGATTTTTACAAGCACCTCTCATCAAATATCTTCCTCATTTATAGTTAAAAATTGATCACATGGTTCTTTGTTTCTCCATTCTTAGCCGCGACATGCAAGGGATATCCAAAATCATCAAGTAGTTTCTAGCTTAAACAAACAACATGTATAGACCCTCTCATCACCTCTAGACCTCCCACCATGTCCCCATCTCAGGTTACAAGCTTACCTGTGGCCGTAGGGTTGGTTCGCTATAATAGAAGCCAAACTCTTAGCATTTCACATTTCTATACCCCACTTCCTCCTCTATAACCCTTACTAGAAGCAAGTTATTTGCTCTAGAGATCCTAAGAGGTTTAAGAAGGCTCAAGTTCAGAAAGGAAGCAAAAGAAACAGACCGAAAGCCCCAGTGTCGTTTTCTCTAGGCGTACGAAGCTAAAGTCCTGATTTCGACGTTTCTAGCTATAAGCTCTCAAACCAGGTTCTCTCAAGATTATTTTTCTGTATTGATGGCCGTAAATAATGTTCATTTGATCATGCTAAAATCATAATATAAGCTTTGGAACTCAAAAACTATGTGTTTTTACCTTTTTTATCCAAAACCGTACACCTGAAACCCTAATTTTATGTTTTTGCTTAATCTATAAGCTAAGCTTGTAAAATATTGTTTTTGTTTTTTTTATATCTTTCCTAATAAACGCCTTAATTAATTCATTAAAATAAGTGCTTTGATAAGTCATGAAAGAATTTGAACTTAAAACCCGCGCGTTTTCATTTTAAAACCCTAATATGAAACATTTTGCTTCCTAGCTGATCGAATCGTTAATTTCACTTGTGTTGCGTTAAATATTTCATTATTTTAGTTTATTATAACTTATAAATGTCTATTAAATGTTAAAATAAGGCTTGCATAGCAAATCTTGGGACATGTTTTGTAATTATTATCCATGCAAGGGGCTTTTATATCGATTACTTATAGAAATTATAAACTAAAAGACTAAATATGTCATGTATCAAAATTTAGAACTACAGGGGTCTATTATGTCCCACTTTTTAAAAGTGAAAGGTTATACTTGGTATATCTTTAAACTTGAGGGGACAAAGTCGTAAAAGTACCAAACTCCAAGGGTATATGTCTGTCACTCTTCAAAACTCAAGGGTCTAAAATTGAACATTTTGAAAATGCATAAAAAACACATTCAAAATAATTATCTGACATAACTTGAATTAAGCTTGACGTGGCTTAGCATTTCTAGATATTAAATAAATGCTTAAAAACGCTTATGTTGTAACTATTATATCATTTCATCATCATGTGCTTTCAAAAATCATGTCCGGATCCTATCATACCACAATACTAGGTGCTTATATTAAGGAGTTTCATCTTGGTATTACGTTCTGACTGAGTTGTTGGGTTTACGATTTAATAGTGCCCAGCTCCTAAATTTATGAATGACCTCTGAATTATGATGGCTCGAACGGTGTTATGATATTTTTATAACAAAATCAACATCGATGTAAAAATTAATATATTCAATCAAACTAAGACTTGACATATTACCCCAGGTTGCGTGTGGAAGCCATTACTTTCATTCCATATACCTTTGCTATCAATTTCCCTATAACCGTTCAGGTGAGTTCTTTGGCCTCGCATGTCAATATTTTTATAAACCTGCGGGGGGATACATGTTTAAACATGAATGCAATATATTTTATATGCTATTTCAATTTAATATTGGCTAAGTAATGCTTTGCCTTTAAGTCCATACTCATGAACGTTAATTACTCGCCGTAGTAAGGCGATATGTTGAGAATAGATCTATTAGGCTGGACTCCCGTTGGAGGTTCACCATTACGAGAACCAAATTGCCACATCATTAGAATCACGCGAGGTATTTGGCAAAGGGACCCGCAGGGGCAATAAGTTATCACCATACCCTAAGGCTTCAGATTCATGAGCTAATGGCAATAATAAATATGTTTTTCAATAACGGGTGTATATCAACGTAACCCAATATCGCACTTGCATTCAAATTATTAATACACTAAAACCTATAGGGTGGTGGTATTTCACTCAACCTTTGTGTTGACTTTTTAGCATGTTTTATCTCAGGTAACTAATGGCACAGAGTGGCGAGGACATGAAGATGGAAAAACCATTATCATTCAAACTTTATTGTATAGATTTTGGGAACCTCTCGTTTGTAAAAACTTTGAAGAAATAATGAATGATAACTTATTTTCAAAAACGACTCTTTTTGATTCGTTTTCTATGATTATGACTGTTGTACCTTGAAGTAATACCCCAGATTAGCTTCCGCTGCTATATGTAAAAATGGGGGTGTTACAATTACTATCTTTATATATATATTATTATATATATTATAGTATATATACCTAAATATTTATATTTTAAATTCCGAACACAGTATCATTTCTCGAAAATCATCAAGACTTAACGATGTGGGATCAGACAAAGTTATAGAGGGATTATTATAAGCCTCATTAACTTGAACATTACCATATAATAAAATGCCCACTATAACCCTCGCTTTGAGTGCATTATTTACTTCTATACAACGCATCGTAGTGTCATTTTCCAGACTCATGGGACGATAGCCAGTTTGTCACGGATGAGGTGTAACTTCCAAATGTACTCTTTCATGTATAAGAGTCTACATTACCTGTAGTTACAATTCATGAATTTTCGCGGGTCTTATTTATCGTAGCGAGTTAAGCTAACTTATTTATAATAAGGGTACAGCATACATGTGGGTCCCTGTGTTTATTTTAAAAATCAAAGGCTGTTATCCCTCGCGGGTTTATAAAACAATTTAAGTATTAAAATGGCGAGGGCTAATGAACTCACTGTGATGTCGGATGAGAATAGCGATATAAATAAGAAACTTCGGAGTAGGCGAGACGATCAAACCAAGACCTGATACAATTAGTAAGGTCTTATGTTTTCTAGTCGGTCAATAATTTAACGAAAACTCCTATTTAAAGTTAAATTTATTTGTATACTGTAGTTACATGATGATCAAGTTTATATGATGTAAGTATTTTAAACTTAAGCTTTTACATGTTTTTAATTTGCCACTTTTAGCCATTTCAACTAGTATTGTCCATATTAGCCCAAAAGCCCATTAAGCCATTAAGCTCTTTTATGGATATTATCATTTTAAGACCAGGTCTTAGTCCATTTATAGTGTCCAAGTGAGTTGGGCCTAATGCTAAGTCCATATAGGTCCCTTGTGTATCTTTTGGGCTAGTGGGCCAATAAGCTTACGGGTCCATTTTAGCTAGTATACAACTTTTATTATGTTTTAGGTTTCCGGGTCGGATACTTTTATTATCAGTTTTATTATCCTTTTAAACTCCAAGAAGTGGGACCTACACTAGGGTTTTAGTCATAAAACCATTTAATTATATATAGGAAAATTTGTATACTTTTGTGTTACGAAAATAGTTGTAATTTATAAACCATAAATAGTATACTTTATATATTTATATGCTTGGCTTCATATTTAAGTCCACTTTACAGATATAAACCCTTTTTAGTTCATCTTTTAGTCATGAATATACTTATGGTTACTTTTATACATAAAGGTCATGTTAAAATTTCGACTGACATTTCCACTTTTACATCTTTAACGCATTTAGAAAACTCGTAAAGAGTTGGTGGACAACCAACTGATTTTAGTAATCTACATGCTTTAGCTACAAAACACTAGTTTTACTTTTCTTAATGGTTTCACGTTCGTAAATATGACTTATTACACAATCTACATGACTTTAGCTACAGCCCATAGTTTAAGCAAGGTCCAGAATTGACTAGTTTTAGTGTTTTGACCATAACTCATTCATTATTTACTCTCTTGGAATCATCAAAATTTGCAATTGTTCATAGAGATTTATTATGACCTCATGTATCAAAATCTAACCTCAACCCCCCCACCCCCCCCTACTGAGTTTTATAAAACTTACTGTTCATTATAGCCTACGAATTTTATAGTTTTCTCACTTGTTTTAATGGTTATTTTTGTTAGATCTAACCTAGATCTATGCACGCATTAACACTTTTATTCCTTGATCATCATGCATCATACATATTACTATACCTGTGGAATCAAATAAAACATGCAAGACTCATTAAATTTTACCACAAGAAAAGTGTAGACAATGATCAAATGATCAAAATAAGAACAAGGCTTGATAAAGGCTTCAACTCCAAACTTAATCTTCACCCAAAATACTCTTGACAAATTTTATCTTACCTAAAAACTCTTGTCAAAACTCATTCTTATAACTTTAGGCCCACTTGTACAAAAACTTCCTTGAAAACCCTTTTTAATACTTATAAAGTATAAGATTACACACTAGGTAGTCATAGTTACTAGTGTGCTTGTTGTTTGCTCTTCAAAAAAATTATAAATGGGTGTTTGTGGTGTTTATGGTGGCATTAGGGTGAGGAAGGAGAGAAAAATTCAAAATTTTGAGTTTGTAACTATGACTTATGTGTGTGTGTGTGTGGGTCAAAGTTAGCTTATAAGCTTAGCCAAAAAAATGCCAGTGTTTTAATAGTGTGGCTCATGAATCAACTATCGACAAGGGGCACTTAGCCCTTGGTTGATCTGCCCCAATGGGGTGTGTTTTTAGTGGGATGAGTTTAAAAACTTGTCCCACAATTTGTAAATACTAGTATTATCAAAGTCCGATATTTAAAAAGGTACGCTACGTAAAGGTTTTACGTAAAATACGAAAAATACACGTAACACGAAAAATAAAAACGAATGTAATAAAATTATTTCTACGGCATTTTGAAAATATAAGCGTCGATGCTTAACGTAGAATTCGTCCGTTTAACGTAATTAAAATATAAGCCTAGTATCACCCGGTTAGTCGTAAGTTCTATATTCAACATAAACTGAAAATATAAGTAATATCGAGAATACAATGTCGACTTGGAAATTGACGGATTGTCACACTTTGGCTTAACTAGCCTACTTAGTTCCAAATCTTATGCTACGAGCTATCTAATGATATATTGGTAGTGACCAATACTTTTCGTATTTCTAACAATCTCCCCCAAAGGAAGGTCACTCTAATTTACAAAAACTTAATCCTATCATACTATGCTTGTCTTCAGTCTTGAGTTTGTAGTCTTTAAACTTCAGTCCATAACTTATGATATATTGTAGTGATCTTTGACTTTAGGCTTGAGCTTGTTTCTTTAAGCTTGACTTGCATGTGATCTATAGCTTCTTGAGATCATCAAGCAAACATAATCTCTAATCATCATCTTGTGATCTTTTGCCATCTTTTGTACCTGTGACCTTCAGACCGACATGCTCAAACTGTACTTGATCTTTAACTTGAAAGCTTGATTAAAACATCTTTATTGAAGTTCTTTAACTTTAACACTTCGTCGCTTCAAGGAGGACATGTGGTATCAAAGTAGCAAAAGTATTGAAACATGTACTCGAGCTTTCATAATGTCTTTACGTATGTCGATCGAGTATGAGCATGTAGCTATGAAGAACGGATCTAACAGATGTGAGTGTCGCGTCACTGAACTTATAGAGTTCATCCGTGCGCATCAACCTGTTTCTTTTGTATTTTTGGTCATAGATAATTCCTTGAGGGTTGTTGTATGCAGTGTATGGAGTTCTGTTGGAGATGTCAAACCTGAATGTCTCTGGCTTGGTGATATGAAGCTTCTTTAGGTAGCTTTCAACTCCCAGTTGAAGGTCTTCCACTCACTTAAGAAATACAATACGTCTGGTAAACATTAGTAATGCTACACCCAAGTCGAAAATAGCATCTCTTTCAAGATTTGAGAGTTTCTTTTGAACCAAGAGAAACTGCATCTCTTCAATATTATGCAGGTGAAGTCTTGGAAAGTCACCTTCCTTGAATTTGTATAATTGCTAATCTTCTCTTCGAACTTCAATCTCCTCCAGATAACCATAATCATACCACTTCATAACTTTCACTTTGGTTGCTGCTATAATTCTTTTCGTGGAGTACACGTCATGTTTGGACACCTTGTTGCTTACGAATCCATAGAATCGTTGTCATTTAGGACCCTAGTGAGAAATGCACTGACAGTCATATTATCTTGTAGGATACCTTACAGACTTCATAACTCGATAGAACATGTCTTCAATGCCTTGAATATCACATTACTTAGTCAGCTTTGTTTTTTTGTAGAAGTCATAGATTTCTTGCTTGATGGGTCCTCCTTCAGATACTCGAGATCATTGTTGATGAAGTAGTCAACAAGAAAAACTTGACGACCTCGATCCATAATCAATGGTAGAGGCTTGCTAAGGTCAAACGGATATTCCTTTCGATTCAGGGTTTTTTCCAGTCAGTCGCAATAGTTACAGCTTATAAATTCTTCAATGTATATATCGAGTTCCACATGACTTTTGAGGTCCTTTGAGGAAGATTAAAACTGGTCAACAGTTGATCTTGTGTTGGCAATATCAATCTTAAGATGTTTATGGCATATGCTAGGAAGTCAGATAGGAATGCTTATAAGCTCGTCGAAGAGAAAGGAGGTTTTTTGCTTGAGCAAATTTTGCTGATCCAGGTTTGAGGTGGTCTAAAGTCAACTGATTTTCCAACATTCCAATCAGAATCAGAGGTTCGAAGGCCTTTTAGGTTTCTTGAACCAGTCATACTTTGAAGCAACCTCGACATTGGGTTGATCATCAGTATTACCCATGTCTTATCCTTGATTTTGTTGCTCTTCAGTGTCATAACTATATGAATTGGCTCCTCTGACTTAAGTAGACTTTCTAGATGATTTAGGTTCAGAGCGTGTGGTGCCTTTAGAGGAACTTGTTGATTTTGATTTCCTTTGATTTGAACCATTTTGTCCGATTGCAGATCCTTGCTTGTCTTCTGTCTTTTCATCCCTTGGTCTGATCTAGCAGGAGGTCTTTATCTTTATCTTTGTCTTCACGACCTCTTTTCAATGATACAGTTTTACCATATACCAGGAAGAGATCCTTGTCAACGTTGTAAGAATTAACCAATGCTTTGTAGAGTTCATTGTGTTCATTAGCTGTAAAATTCAACTGAGTCTTTTCCATCTTGTCAATCATGATCTTCTTTAACTCGAACTTTGTTAGTGACGCTGCAGCCTCATATGTAGATTGAGGTTGAGAAGAAGATTTAGCTAGAACATCATCTTTAAGTGATTCAATGACGGTTTTTTAATTATAAGAGTCGCAAAGTCAGACACTACCTTTTGTAGAATCTGAGGTAGTTGAGTCTTAACTTCATCATTGATGATATCTTTCCATTATTTCTCATGAGATCTATGTATTCTTCTTCTCAGCTTGAGGCTTCCTTCTCAAATTCATTCAGTGTAGTGACTGCTGAGTCGTTTGAATTAGAATCTTCAAGTCTTGTGCCAGTAAGATAGGCATCCACCATTGCAGGAATTGTGATTTATAGTTCAAGGTTGAGCATGGATTGTTTTGTTAGCTTATTTGAGTTCATACAGCCCCTTTTCCAAGTTAAAAACTCTTTGATTGAATTAAAATATGGATGAAAAGTCTGGAAGGGCAAGGATTGAGGTTTTAGTTTTTATAGGATTTGGTGTGGGAGTTAGTGTTGATAGTTGTGGAAGAAGAGTAAATGGAGAAATAGGCAGAGGAATGGTTGTTGTAGCTGCTGTTGAGGTTTTAGGGATTATTGTTACAGGTATGGTGAGAAGTAAGGGTGTCTGATTACTTGGTTCTTCCATTGACAACATCATCATTGCATATGGAAATGTTTATTGGCGCTGGTTGGAACGTTATCCAAGTTTAGAAATTGAGTGGCAAAGTCAGATGAGACAGAAGAACTTTGCAGTAGAACTTCAGTCTTTTGTGTGTCATGAACAGTTGTAAGTGTTACTTGTGTATCATCCTCGACTTGATCATATGTAGTCTCTTGAATAACATTATCATAACCAACATTAGTCTTCTCTGCATCTCCTTTCCCTTCTTCTCCATGCTCTACATCTTTTAAATTCGCGTTCATGTCTTTATACAATTCCTCATCAATACGATCATACTCTTCTTCATTCCCATGTTCGTTTTCATAATCAGTGGATTCATAGTTTACAGGAGTACGCACATACTCATCTGCATACTCTTCTTCTCTATCATCATCGTTCTGATCGTCATCAGACTCAATTCCTTCATCATCACTTGCAACATTATTACCATCATCATCTTTGTCATCATCATTACTATCATCATGTAGCATCTCGTATTTTACGGTTAATCTTATAACCGTGTTTAATTCTATTTCTAAATTTTTATGGAGTTTATTATTTTTGTTTTTTAGCGTTTTATCAAAATCGTGTTTTAGTAGTTGCGAATGTGCCTTGAATATTTTTCCAATTTTAACGTTTGAGAAAAGCAATAATTCTCTTTTTAGCTTACGAGAGCTTATTTATTTTTCATTTTAATACTTTCGATTTTTTTTTATTCCGGTTTTGTACCGCGCGTTCGTGAACCGTTTCGAGCATCGTAAAAAAAAATGTACGACGCGACTCGTTATTATTTTTAAGATCGTAAATTTATTATTTTTATGAATGTCGTCATTTTGTTCCTTGCCTTGAGCCGAACTCGCGTTTTAGAGTGTACACGTTTTATTAAATGTTTTAAACTAAATTAAGCGTGACGGAAAATAAAAATAATTTCAGAAGTGTAATCCTGAGCCATGGTTGTCGTTTTTTTTTACATTAAGTAAAAGTATTATGTGTCAAAAATATAAAGATAAAAGGAGGGGAGGACTATTTTTGCCAAAAGCTCAAAATAAGGAACTATATAAATGGAATTTACTTCCATTTCCTTCATTTTATACACAAACACACACACTTTCTCTCTAGCTTCCCCCACCACCGGAAAACTTTTCGGTCACGGAAACCGCCCACCGTCGCGTCGGCCGCGGTCACGCGCCGAAAACCGCGTGGTTGCCGGAAAAAATTACATGCAACCAGAACAAACTTATATTTCCGTAATCCCCTCGTTATTTTCTAAGTTTTCCACTAAAAATCATACGACATGAATGGGTATTTTGCTAGTTAGAGGCTCGTGTTAGATTCGAGTTTTTGTTTCGGTAAGCTGGTTGTTCTTGCGATGGATATTATTATTTCAAGCTCGGTTCAATTGAAAAATGTATCGGTTTTATTGTTTTGGGATGTGGTTCGAGTTCGGCTAGACAAGGGTGGAACAATTCGAGTGCCGTCTAGCTATTGTGAGCTTTGTAAGCATTCTTTTATGTTTATTTTGTCATTTTCTTGATTCGATTGTTTCGTGAATACATGTGATGAATTTGGGGAAATCTTGCGTGAATAGGTTAGATCGTATTATGGGTCGATTGATTTGATCATGTATTATTTATAGGTCATATTAGACATATTATAGTTGGAATGGAAGCTTAAAAATGAGTTTTTGATGTGTTTTGAAAAGTATAAAAACGAGCAGAAACTTTGACACGGAAAACACGAGTCGAAAATTTTCGAATTGATTTTTGATTTAGGAATATGAAAGAGCTTATTTTTATGTTTGTTTCGGTAATTCGAACGTCCCGTAACTCTTAATAACGAAAACGTTATGGCCAAAAGAAGTTTGAATTTTTATAAATTTTGTTTCAGCTGTTTTTAGAAATAATAGGTTCTGTCCAGATTTCATAGGCGTTTTGAGCACTTTCGGAGTCCGTTTCAGCCTTCGGGAAACACGAAAGTTGTCGGGAATGACGTATTATATAATATCTCTTTTTGGTCAAAAGTCCGAAATGGGATATAGCGGGTCAAAAACGATGGTCAAATGTTGCGTTTTTATTAAATTAGTCAAGTTCAGCAGATTCTTGCAGGGGCGTTTGGTCATTTTCTGTGAGTTTCGGTATCGACTATAAATAAAAAAGTTGTTGGAATTTCGTTTTGCATAAAATTTCTTCTTTGACGAGTCGTGAAAATGGGAATTTAGGGGTCGTTTGGCGGGGTAGATTTGGGTAAAGATAAAATATAAGTATAAAAGTCAAAGAAAGTCAAAGTGACTTTAAAAAGTTCACGGGTTAATACAAGACTTATTGGAACGTTTATAAAATTAATAAACACTATTATTTTACGAATATACAAGATAGAGTTAACGAGTTTATTGAACGGATAATTATAATAATAGTAACTTTGGTAATATACGGACATAATCCTGATATGGAGTAATTATAAACCAAATTGAAAAGTCGAAATTTCGAAGCGAGTAATTAATTTTTTTTTACAAATATAATTGGATGCCGAGATCTTACCAAAAAAATGGTATTACTTTCTTCGACAAAGTGTGGTAACTTTTTTTAAAATAGAAGTCTCTAACTCGGTGCATAGAAAAGTATTCGCTTTAGCGTTGATTATGATAGATATAAATAAAAGAACGATCGCAACCTAATATTGTGGGATTTTAGGATCTAAGGCGCAAGTGGATTTCTCATCACATGTGTATTTTATACGATTACTATCATTGCGATGTACGCATCATTCGGTCGTACTTTATTATATAGTAATCGAGCGACATAATTATAGGTCGCGGTCGAGTTCGTTATCGGTGACGCTTCGTGATTGATTGATTATTGACTGTGGTCTTCAATCAAGGTGAGTTCATAGCCCCACCTTTTCATTTTTAATGGTTTTCTTAAACTATTTTTGGGGTGAGAATACATGCTTGTTTTACCGAATAACTTATCGGTTACTACTACATAAGCGTTACATGAATGTTTTTACTAAAGCTTTTGCTTATCTACCACGTGATTTCTAATACATGTTTGATACATGCTTGTTTTACCGAATAACTTATCGGTTACTACTACATAAGCGTTACATGAATGTTTTTACTAAAGCTTTTGCTTGCCTACCACATGATTTCTAATACATGTTTGATACATGCTTGTTTTACCGAATAACTTATCGGTTACTACTACATAAGCGTTACATGAATGTTTTTACTAAAGCTTTTGCTTATCTACCACATGATTTCTAATACATGTTTGATACATGCTTGTTTTATAAACTGGACACAAGAAACTTTATGATATGTTGGACCCAAATATGAGGTCAATTGCATGAGTAGTTATTGCCAAAAGACCCCACATCATGAACTGTTAATTGCCTATAATGGGTGAGCGCTAGTACAAATAAATAGATCTATTGGGTTTGACAGCCCTGTCCGGGGGTCTGAATCGAATCCTTTCGAGCACCCAGTCAACGGACAATTTGTATTTAGAAGTTAGGTATAAGGCAATAATACCTAGTTATGGGGCAACATGAATTACATACAAGATATGTGTTAACGTCAAGGCTTCGGTGTCATGAGCTCAATGCAATCAAGATTTATACATTGTATTCGTTGCAATGTATTCTGTTGAATTATACTTTGAAATACTGTCGCTGGCTGATCTTAAACCTTGTGGTCCACTATTGAACATTACTTGATTTATTGAAACATTACTTGGATTTCGATAACAATTCTTCTAAATGTTGTAACGCTACTTTTCTTACAGAAATATTTCTTGAACTATTTCAATACTGCTTTTACTTAAACCTATGAATTCACCAACATTATTGTTGACGTTTTTGCATGTATTTTCTCAGGTTATTATATTGCTAGCTGAGCATTGGGAGCATTTGAGACGCGTGGATATCAAAACTTAAAGGACTCGGTTTTCTTCACATTCGATAATCATTTATCTTTAAAATATACATTGAATCACGTTTGAACTCTGGTAGTCTTGTTAAATTATAAATTATTGGGACCTGAATTTACTCTGATTTATTTAAATCGAATGTGACATTTTATCAAACGTCTCTTGTGAGGTCGTTTACTGTAACTTGTACTTTATACTATGAAGTAGCACCCCAAAGTGGTATTCTGCTGCGTTGTGATTTTATGGGGGTGTCACAAAAGCTTTTGGAAGGGAGATCAATAATGGAAGAATCTCCATGGACTAATACTGGCTTATTTTAAATAAGCCAGAGCTTGTAGCAAAGCTCTAAGAGCATTCTAGCTTTTGTTAAGCTGAAGCTCAAGTAAGTTTCTCTTTTAAATTCCTTTTGTCTTTAATTTCTAGCATAAATAGTAGTTAAGGAACTTATTAGAATAAATCTGCTTATTTGCTTAAATTAGTTGCTTCTTTGTGCTTATTTCTCTTTACTAGTGCTTATTAGTTATATATCTTCATCTGTTTTTGCTTAAATAGATATAGATCATTAGTTTCTTATTTCTGCCATAAAAATCCATAAAAACCAAAAATATTAGTGTAATTTCTTAGATCTTGCATTCTAGCTTAATTCAGTAGTTATATTATGTTATTTAAGTTAGTTATATTATGTTAATCATCTGGTATTAAGGATTTAATTAGTAGAATTCATTTTAAGAAAATTTTCAAATCTGTCATAAGCTTTAAGGAGTGTTTGGTTTATCTTAGTTTGACTTCATAAAGTCAAAGGTATTTGTGCAAAACAATTGAGTCAGCTTTGATTTCATTAATTATCATTAGGAAAAGAGATTTCATAAGCTAGTTTTTAAAAATGAGTAAATTAGGGCTTAATTTAGATGTCTCAGCACCAGGGTACTTGTATACCGTTTCTTTGTTAGTGAAAGCTTGAATCCAAGCTTTTCTAGGCTTGGACTTGGATTGCATAGAGTTTATACACTCTATTTGAGTGCCTTTAGTGCAGTAGCAACCACTCTAGTTGCCTGAACTTGTGCTTTGTCCTTTGGTCATAAGCATCAGCAGTGGTAACTTAATTTACCACTGCTGTCATTTGAAGCTCCATTTTAGTTAAGAA